>JBBPSV010000585.1:0-16173 GCA_038093795.1 Retiboletus fuscus
CACTCAGGCTGATCGATGTTGCATTTCCACGTGTTACTATGGTATGCTTGGGGGATCAATCGATCATCGACCATCAGTGCCATCACCGGAATCAACAGCAATTACCTCGGCATTGACAGCATCCGTCCCCCAGCACACAACATCGGTTATCATCTTCCGTGGACCGTGGTGCATCTGATGGGGTAGGCTTTTGTCGCTTTGTCGATTTTAACTTGGCCGGACTCGGAGTCAGGCTGAGTGCTAGTAGGCTTTGGGTGAGGTTTTCGCTTCAATCCAAGCATTGGATGGAAAGGATAGTATATACATTTTTGTCACCCCAGGTCTATATGCAGTACGATAACATGAGCACCGGCAAACTGGTGAACGCATCCACTCAAGCTTTACAAGTCTGGCTTGGGACCGGGCCGAGCCACTAAATACACAGCTTGGGAGCCTTACTAAGACTTGGCTCTCAAGCTGGGTCGAGCCGGGATTGCTGCTGGTGGCTTGTTCCCATCCTCTAAAAATCCTCCATTGTAATGCATATTGCACGTCGTGACCCTATGCATTATGCGATATGCAATTTTTCACTCATTTTGGCGTGCCCCACGGCGGGAGCGAGCCGAAACCGATGCATTATCATGGATATGCATTATTAGCCTATGCATTATGAGGATGTCGACTGTACATTCAATCAGACTTGCATACAGCAAAATCCTGTGGTTACAATTACCCATGCCACAGGAAGTAAGCTCAAAAACTCGACCAACATTTTCCTGTTTTTATCCCACCCTGTTTCACTCCCATGGACGGACACAATCGAATCTCCATTCCAGCTCTTGCCCCGCAACCACTGGCACAACATGTCCACCAAGGAAAGAGATCAAGAAACTTGGAATCCCAATTTGCCTTTATAACTCGTACGTCGTCACCTTTTCTAGACTTTTCCAGAGACCGTGATCATTAAGACCGCTGTACAGATATCTGTGCCACAAATGTTGTGTCTGGCCTCCGTCACCTGCCCGTAGGCTTCTGTATTACCGTAGAAATTGATGGGAAGGCCACGGAAACGTCGAATAAGCCCGCATCAGTTGGAAAGGATGTGGTGGAATGGGATGAAGAGATCCTTTTGTGGGACTGTCCTCTCTGTTTCGCTATTTTTGCTGAACGAACTCCAAGGCCATCGGAACATTCATCTACCCTTTCGTTCAAGGTCTATGCATCTTTCGAATTGGGTCCAAGGCTCGGGGACGGAGAATTTCTTCGCGAGTTCAAGATTACTGTGGGAGACCTACTCGATCGCAATGAATGGCTCCAGCGTGAGTCGCTTCACTACTGTTATACCACCCTCTGACATCTTTTTGCAGCGATGGAGTATTTGGATGATGAGGTTTTACCATCATGTTTGTCGCTTAGAATCGCCACCGAGCGACGTATATGTGACACCAATCAATATGTAACAAGACTTAACGTGAGTGACCCATTGGCCTCGTCGTTGACTACTCCTCACCTTGTGACCATAGCTACCGGAATCCGATGCTATGAATGAACTGGCACAGCTCACTGATGCTGGACATGCTACTCTCCTGCGTTACCGCCAGCTCCAGAACCAAAGGGATCTCAACGAAGCTATCACGTATTTCGAGCGTGTCCGAAACACCTGCCTTCCCGACCACCCGAATCTCTCCACTGTGATATTTAACTTGGCCACCGCAAAGTTCATCCAATGTCAAGTCAACAATGAATCCTTCAACCTAGATATACCAATCACATTGTATCGGGATGCACTCCAGTTTCGCACCAGTGGTCACCCAGATCATTGCACGACAGTACTCGATCTCAGTTTTTCTCTTCTGGCCTGTTTCCAGAGGCGAGGTGAGGAAGTGGACAGGATGGCAGCCGAGGATTTACTGTTCAGAGTACTGGAGCTCTCGCCGGTGCAGAGCTATGGATACCGAGCAGCGTGCCTCGGACTACAAATGACTGAGATCTCTGTGTTGGCCCATATGACGGACTCTGGGACTTTGCAGACCGAAAGCACAAATCCTAGAGATGAGGAATTGATACGGAGGGCACAGGCTACATTGCTGGACTGCCCGGATGGGGATCCTCGCAATCCTGCATTACTAGGTCATCGGTTTAAGGACAATGGCAACATCGTTGACGTCCACGAGGCAATTTTGATATTGGACAATGCTATCCAACTCACTCCCGATGGACATCCTGACAAGCCAACTCGGTTAATGGAGCTTGGGGAATCATTATGTGATCGCTTCAAGCACCTTGATGACGTTGTGGACATCAACAAGTCCATTTCGATGTTTGAGGAGGCAGTCCGTCTCACTCCTAAGGGCCATCCTAACAAGCCAGCTCTGCTGAACAGCCTGGGAGTCTCGTTATCTTTTCGCTTTGAGCGCCTTGGTGACCTCGCGGACATCACGAAGGCCATTTCAATGTTCGAGGATACAGTGCGCCTCATTCCTAATGGCCATCCTGGGAGGCCAGCTTTTTTGGAAAATCTCTCAACCTCATTGTTTCGTCGCTCTGAGCGCCTTGGCGACCTTGTGGACATAAACCGGTCAATTTCAATGAAAGAGGAAACAATGCATCTCATTCCTGACGGACATCCTGAGAAGCCAGCTCGGTTGAACAACTTCGCAGCCTCATTATTGCTTCGCTTTTCGCACACTGGTGACCTCACAGACATCAACAAGTCCATTTCAGCGTTTGAGGAGGCAGTACGTCTTACACCCAATGGCCATCCTTGCAAGCCAGCATTGCTGAGCAGCCTCGGGACCTCATTATCTGGTCGCTTTCAGCGCCTTGGCGACCTCGCAGACTTCAACAAGTCCATTTTGGTGTTTCAGGAAGCAGTGCATCTTACACCCAATGATCATCCTGACAAGCCAGCTTGGTTAAGCAGCCTTGGGAGCTCGTTAGGTAGTCGCTTTACGTGCCTGGGCGACCTCGCAGACATCAACCAGTCCATTTCAATGCACGAGGAGGCAGTACGTCTGACTCCCGATAGTCATCCCAAAATGCCGGATCGGTTAAACGGCCTCTCGAAGTCATTATCTTGTCGCTTTCTGCGCCTCGGCGACCTCGCGGATATTAACAAGGCGGTTTCAATGGGAGAGGTGGCCTTACATCTCACTCCCAATGGCCACCCTTACAAGCCAGGTCAGCTGAACGACCTTGGAAACTCCTTGCGTTGCCGCTTTCAGCACCTTGGTGATCTCGCAGACATCAACAAGTCCATTTCGACGATCGAGGAAGCACTGAATCTTACTCCGCATGGCCATCCCCAACGGTCATTTCGGCTAAGCAGCCTCGGGGACTCATTACGTCGTCGCTTTGAGCGCCTCGATGACCTCGCAGACATCAACAGGTCCATTTCGATGAACAAGGAAGCAGTGCATCTTACGCCCAATGGACATCCTCTCAGGCCATTTTGGTTGATCTTCCTCGGGAACTCATTATTGAGTCGTTTTAAGCGCCTTGCTGACCTCGCGGACATCGACAAGTCGATTTTGGTGAAAGAGGAAGCCTTACATCTTACTCCGAATAGCTATCCTGACAGACTAATTTGGTTGAACAACCTGGCGACCTCGTTGCTTGGTCGCTTTAAGCATCTTGGCAACCTCATTGATATCAACAAGTCCATTTTGATGCTTGAGGAAGCGGTGTGTCTCACTCCTGACGGACATCCCGATAAGCCAACTTGTTTGTACAATCTCGGGTGCACATTGTCTTCTCGCTTTGTGCACCTCGGTGACGTCGCGGATATCGATAAGTCCATTTCCATATGTGAGGAGGCGGTTCGTCTCACCCCCAATGGTCACCCTATTCAATCAACTCTGTTGAACAAACTTGGGGATGCATTCATGGAACATTTCAAGTACTCTCGCGATCTTTCTAGCCTTTCGTCTGCCACTCTGCACTTCTCACTGGCCAGCCATGCCTCCACAGGACCCACTTCCCCCCGTTTCCACTCCACTCACCGCTGGATTTCCTCTGCCCGCCTAGAAGGGAAATCCCAGGCTGTTCTTGATGCATGTGCCACCACCATCAATCTTCTTACACAGTTGGCATGGCTCGGACTTCCACTCGCTGAGCACCACCGTGCACTCCTCCAGGCAGATTATATAGCACGAGATGCAGCTGCGACCGCACTTGCAGCTGGTTGTCCAGAAAAGGCTGTTGAGTGGCTCGAGCAAGGACGTTCCATTGTCTGGGGACAGTTCTTGCAGCTTCGCACACCAGTCGATGAACTTCGTACTGAGAATCCAGTGCTTGCTCGTGAATTTCAGCAGATCTCTCAAGAGCTAGAGCATGTTGGTTCTCATGACATCGCCACACCCCAGTGGCCTGCGGGAAGCCTGGTTTCCGGCACTTGCTCGATCGAGGAAGAAGTACAGAGGCATCATGGCCTCGCTCTCAAACGAGACAAGCTCATTGTCGAAATACGGTCCTTGCCAGGTTTTGACAGGTTCTTGCTTCCAAAGACAGTCGAGCAACTAGCTGCCTTGGCACACTCCGGACCAGTCGTCTACCTCAACGCCAGCAGGGAGCGATGTGATGCATTGATCGTCAGGGCAGCGTTGGGGCGTGTTGTTCCTGTTCCCCTTCCCAGCGTCAGCTATCAAGAGATGGAAATGTTCCAGAGAGTATTCCGTTTATTGCTCGAGCGCAATCGTCTCGTCATTTCGCGTGATGACATTTCTGCACTCATCCCCTCTGACTCGGAAGAGAATCTCACTTCAGGGCATTTGCTCAATATGTTGTTGGTCGGAGATTGCGTCGAACACAGTGACAGGGCAGTGAAAGTTAAACCACAACGAATTGAAGGGTACACAGCCGACGACCTATTCCGGAAGCTTCTAGCGTATCTCTGGAATCAAGTTGTCAACCCAGTTCTGGAGGCCCTTGGCATTTTAGTACGTCGTCTATCCAAGACTCACAGCTGACATTTTCCGACTGAGGTTTACATGTTCTCAGAATCCGCCATCTGATGCTGAGAAAAAGGCCCATATTTTTTGGTGTTCGACTGGGCCTTTTGCGTTTCTGCCTATACATGCCGCCGGGGTCTACGGTATAGCTGAGGCTGGTACAAAACTCTCTGATTTCGCTATATCCTCCTACATACCCACACTGAGTGCTCTTGCATCGTCAGCTGAGACAAACTCGAAGGGTCCCTCATCCCATATTCGTCTTGTTGCTGTTCCTCAACCGCCGACAGATGGGCTAAAAGGGCTAGTGTTCGTGAAGGAAGAAATTGATCACATTAGAACATTATCTGCCACATCCCCATTCGTAACCCTCCAGGACTCTGATGGTACTATCGAGGATGTCACGGAAAAGATGAAGAACGCCGACTGGGTACACTTCGCATGTCATGGCGTGCAAGATCCTGACAATCCGCTCGACAGTGGACTTTGCCTTGCGAACAATCGTCGTTTAAAGCTCTCCGACATCATCCGGCTGTCACGGCCTCAAGGCGGTCTCGCTTTTCTGTCTGCCTGTCAGACCGCGCAAGGAGATGAAAAACTCTCGGAAGAGTCTGTCCATCTCGCCGCTGGAATGCTTCTTGCAGGTTACGGTAGTGTCATCGCAACAATGTGGGCGATTCGGGACCCTGACGCACCGAAAGTGACGAGGAAGGTGTACGAGCATCTCTTCCAGGATGGCAAGATTCCTGACAGCACGGAGGCGGCAGAAGCATTACATTATGCTGTCCAGGATCTCCGTAACTCCGGCGCGCCTTTCTTCTCCTGGGTTCCTTTCATCCATGTCGGCCGGTAGCACTAGAGAATGTTTAGCACGTTAGGAGGCAGCTGCGCGAGCTACAAGATCAAAATGGAAGCAGATTGGGCAGCGTACCCAAGCTTGGGGGTCTAGGAAAGGCGAAGCGCGACCCTGGAGGTGAGTCAGTGTGCTAAGAGAGGACAACTCGGGCTGTCGATCCTGTTCGATACGTCCGCCAGGCGTCCCTCTCCAAGGGTTAGGACCGTGTACAGTATGCGCAGTGACAGGTAGAGGAGCGGGATAGGGTGCGGTCTCGAGCCTGCGAAAGCTCTCGTCAGGGGGCTTGACCGCTACCCCGACCGCTGCCTTTCTGAGGCCGTTTAGGAGAACTACCAACTGTAACAGTTGAAGGGAGTAGGCAAGAGCGTGACCCGACGACCGGATTTGGGTGATCGCGGGTGGGGAGAAGGAGGCTTCTTATCAGCGTGATGCTAGTCATGTAGGCTCCCATGAACCAACTGAGCAAGAAGGGCCCTTTCGGGGCACCCGCTGGTGTTTATGCGTTCCCATGCGGTACCACGTGGGGAACCCTCCCACATGGATTCCTGTCCCAGCCATCTCGCTGGGATTCGATAAGCGACACTGAAGGGCAACGACTGAGACGATCCGATATGCAGGGAACCAAAGGGCCAAGGCTAGATAATCATGTTGTGCCATGCCGACCTCCGACATTTCGACTAGTATGCCCAGCCATGCCTTTCGTCCGTGATCACCGGCGAAAGATGTCCTGGATTTTACAGTACAGTATTCGTATACAAACATCAGTATCTCGATACAATAAAAAAGCTGATATGTATGAATCAAAGAGTAGCATAGAAAAGGAGGCATGTAAGAATGGTTCTCTGAGTCGAACGAGGATATGAGCTGTGTGGAATATTAACTACCTCCCGAAATGAATAAAAGGAACCCAAGAGGAGAAAGATGCACCAGAGTCACGGAGATGCTGGACAGCATAATGCAATGCTTCTGCAACCTCTGTAATGTTGGGAACCTTGTTGTCATGAAAGAGATGCTCATACACCTTCTGCGTCACTCTTGGTGCATCATGGTCCATTATTGACCACATTGTTGTGATGACCCCACTATAACCAGCAAGAAGCATCCCAGCCACGAGATGCAGACTCTTCCAACAGCTTCTCAGCATCTCCCTTCATGGTCTGACAGGCAGAGAGGAATGTGAGACCACCTTGAGGCCATGACAATCGGATGATGTCAGAGTGTTTCAAATAGTGCTGTGCTGGCCTGGCTTGGCCTGAAAGCCCCAGCTCAGGCCCAGCTTAGGGGGGCTCGGGCCTTGACAAATCATGAGCCAAGCCTTGAGCCCCTAAAAGCCCCTAATGGGGGCCTGGCCCAGCCCGGAAGCTGGGGCTTAGGCTCAAGCTGTGGCTTACAGTGTAACATGGTACCACATTTCATTGGATGTAATATGTACTACATATCCTAGCTACCCCATATGCTCTGTCCCTGCCTCTGGAAAGGTCATGCCATGTTGTCATCACTGTTTGTGTATCATTTTTGTATCATTCAATAAGCCCTACCACTTGTCCCAATGATCCTCATTGACTGGATTGTCACCATCTTCATCTGATTCTGCCCCCTCTTGAGTTGTCTCTGCCAACACAGACAGTTCTTCTCGAAATAACAATTTGGATTTTGATATGCACTTCTGGAATTGAAGCACTTCGACAACATTGGCCTTGAGACAGTTACTGTTACAACTTTTTCCCTGTCCTCGCTCAACACTTCGACTCATCCTACAAACCATGCCATCTGTTACGAGTTGACCTGGCCCTGTTCATTTCCTCTTTTTCTTTTGCTTAGTTTAGTCTCAGCGGACCGCTATCCGCTTTGCCTGGCCTCACCCGGGCTCCTCTCTTTCATGGCACGTAGGTTATCCCACGGACCGTATCATACATTTCATTTCCGACAACTGACTCTGCTGTCATTGTCGCTTCAGGCCGTTCCGGCCACTTCTCTGTTTCATGATAATCTTTGATAGACAGCTGCTTCTGATCGACACTGATCGACAGATCCGCAGTGGATATGACTCATTTCGACTCGTCCCGAGTCTCTACGTTTCTTCAAGTCATATCTCTCTTAGTTCCTCATTTTCCCGCTCGTTCCATGGAGTTCTACGACCTTCCATGACCCGCGTATATAAACCTTAGTCTCTACGCTTGTATTCCCTAAGCTAGAGCTACTCAATCATATTCTTGAGATAACTCCTACGCTCGATCTCCCAAGACCGGGATAAGATTCGTCCTCTCAGACTCATCATACCCTTCGACGCTGAGCGTGCTCTTCGTGAGCAGATACCTCGCCCGAAGGTCATAGTCATACCGTAGCGTCCTAGACGCTGGTACTCTCTTAGCCCAGAAACCCCTTTGAGTCTACACTCGTCCCTACCCAGGCCAAGCGTAACACCATCCTGTGTCCCCCTGTCCACTGCTACATCCTGAGTACAATGCTAAACTACTGCACTTGATCCAAGCCTCAACCTTGGAACCCTTGACCTGACTTCAGCCTCCAACCCAAAGACCCTGGACTGCTCGGGTTAATAGCAGTATCACCTCCATGCCCTCATCTTGGACGCTTACGTATCCTCCCTCATGCCCTCATATTGGACACTTACGTGTGTTACGTGTGGCCCGGGCAGGGTCGCACGTAGACCTGAGGGGAAGCTGCCTTCTAGGACTCAGGGTTCTGAGGTCACATGGTAGGCGGCTGGTCAAGGGTCAAGACAGCCTTCAGACAGGAGTTCTGGTGAAGGCATTGGGATTACTAGGAGTCTATGATTTGAGGAATACAAGGATGGTCCAGGTAGAATCAGGTAGACTAAGCTAAGGTATGGAGGACTGTGGAGCGCCTATTATATAGGGGTCGGGAATGCGCACAGACCGGGCATCTAAGTAAGGGAACCAGCTGTGGTATAACTAAGTAGAGGAGATGTGCTGAATGGATGAGGGGTGCACATCTCTAAAGGAAACGGTGAAGTATGACTCAGCGAAGGATTAATGAAATGAGTCATACATGCTGTGGATCTGTCGATCAGGAAGCGTCCTGTCGATCGATGATCTCGGCTAAGCAAGAGAAGCATCGCCTTCGGTGGCAATAGAAGGAATGTGCGAGGCGAGGTTCTAAGAAAGGCTTAAGCTAAGGAAGAGTGTGTGCACCACTGTCAATGATGGGACTCGGATAGGAGATATCCAAGGATACGTGAGTAATCCTACCAAGGGTCTGGCATAGGGTCTGGTCAGGAGGCCGGAGCTCAGCTGGGGAGCCGAGGGGCTGGGACAGGTTCCATGAGGGAATCAGTGAACTGGAACCAAGGACAGGGGAGTCCGAGGGCTATGTGCACGTTCAGGGTGAGGCCCGACGAGGTCAGTGTGTGGCATGGGTGTGAGGCCAAGCTGAGGGGAGGGTCCAAGGTTGGACTCAGCAGAGGAGGTTCAGTGATGACATCAGAAGATGGAAACAGGGGTGATATGGTGTACCATCAGTCCATGGGTGGACTGCATCATGAGTCTAGGGGTGGACTGTTGGAGTCCCAGGCTAGGGGCTAGAGATGGGGTCTCGGAGGAATGCTCAATTGGTGATGCTCACAAAGAGACCAGTGCTATGAGACTTAGGGGTTCCAATCAGGCAGAACGTACTGGGATTAGGAGGGGCCAGGATGGGCTTGTCGTGAGGACTAAGCAAGGGAATGCTTAGCGGGTTCTAGGCAGTGCGCAGGCATGAAGTCTGGTGAGGACTAGTGGTGGGCTAGCTGGCTGGGTAAGCCAGGACTAGGCTAAGCAAAGGATGAGGTATGGCTGGGTGAGCCATGACTAGGACTGAGGGTGGGTTGGCTGGGTAAGCCAGGACTAGGCTAAGCGAGGGACGAGGTATGGCTGGATGAGCCATGACTAGGACTGAGTGAAGGAAAAAGTATAGGGGCATGACGAATCGTAACAATGCATCCTCCCTGTACCCATGCTTGGACACTTATGCATCCTCCCCTGTGCCCTCATATCGGACGCTTACGCGTCCTTCCCATGTCCTTACTCGGATGCTTACACATCCTTCCCTGTGCCCTCATCTCGGATGCTTACGTGTCCTCCCCTGTACCCTTGCTTGGATGCTTACGTATCCTCCCTTGTGCCCTCATCTTGGATGCTTATGCATCCTCCCTGTGCCCTTGCTTGGACACTTACGTGTCCTCCCCTGTGTCCTCATATCGGATGCTTACGTGTCCTCCCCATGCCCTCACTCAGACACTTATGTGTCCTCCCTTGTGTCCTCATCTCGGATGCTTATGTATCCTCCCCTGTACCCTCGCTTGGATGCTTACGCATCCTCCCTCGTGCCCTCATCTCAGACACTTATGTGTCCTCCCTGTGCCCATGCTCTGATGCTTACGCGTCCTCTCCTGTATCCTCGCTCAGATGCTTACATGTCCTTCCCCATGTCCTCACCTCAGATGCTTACATGTCCTCTCCCATGTTGCTATTCTTAGATGCTTATGTATTCTCCTTCATGCCCCTGGGCTGCTCAGGGTAATAGCAGTAATCCGCCCTAGTACCTATGATTCCCTTATCTAGTAAACCCCCACACTTTGACCCTGGTCTGTGCACCAGTCCTCTTAGTATATATAGGTCATGCCTATGTACTTGGACCCAAACCTGATCCTAACCTACAACCACCATGTACCTAGCACCTTGACCTTGACCATATACTCCTCTTGATTGGCTAGAGCATACATGCCCCTCCTGATTATCTGTCTTCCTCCTTGATACCCCCCGATGTCTAGGCACCAACCCTAGAACTCTCCTTGACGATGGATAATAAACCCCATCCTTCGCTCAGACCAGGATTACAGGATAATGTAGGTCTATGTTTCGTCAGGGGCCTTCCCCCTACAAATGTAACAGTTATGTTGCTTGCTAATCATAATGCTGGCAGATGAGAACACACACTCAGACAAAATGGAGCTTGACATGATAGATAGCAAGTTGCATGCAAGTGACCCCCAGACTGGATACTGCATGGAATTGATGCCCCACCATTGGACGATTGAAAGGTCACTGAGGATGTCTTGCATTGTAGAGATCTGAGGATCTCTGTTCTTGTATAGGAACATATCTGAGGTCTATCCAGTCCATCCATGCCAGTCCAAAGTCAATCCAGTCAATCCATGTCAATCTGGTCCATGTCATCTTAGTCTGGTCCACATCGGTTTCACCTTATCACTTCATAGTATTTCAATATACCCTTTTGTGGTCTCAGACATATGTCACCAACATCGTTACACATTATCACGTATTCCCTCCGCCTTTTTAGAGTTCATATGTCATTTACACATCAACCCTTCACAGTCTGGGATATGCCCAGACTATAAAGTCTTGTACATCTGGTTTTGAATACATCTTTCAGCTTTTGCATCTTTTGACTTTTGGATCTTACCTTTTGGGGATCCTTTTGCACGTATCTTCTGCACTGCACATCCACCTGTCTGCACATCTTCATCGTCTTCACTGTCGCCAACTGCCTTTCATCTCAGACTAACGAGTCTGGACTATTGCTTGTACCATCGGACTACCTTTTCCTGGTCTGGACCATCTTCAGACCATCTCCTCTGTGGACCACTCCTATCTGGCATTCCACCTCTGCCTTTTGGACCTTCTTATAGGGACAAACAAACGTACCCTTCACATATAGGAAAGTTACCACCAAACTTTCTGTTGTTTCTACAACTGGAGCCCACCATGAGGGAGGTTCTGGAGGTGCCCTGGAAATTTTCATGATCCTTTTTCTCTCATTGATCCTGAGGCAAATGTGCCAAGGGCATATGTACCTAGGGTTCAGCATGGGTATGGGTTACCCACACAGGTCATGGGTGTGGGTACTCTGTGGGTATGGGTGTGGGTTCTGTTCCCAGATACCCATACTCTTACCTGTACCCATGGCAAGGGTTAACCAAAAAAAAAGCCAAGTCTGAGCTGAATCCAATCTCGAGATACACAACTGTAACTATGGTGCAGATCTGTCAACAAAGGTTCACGCCCTCAGCAAAATACAAGATAACAATGTGTCACTGCACATGCCAGTGGTGAAAAAAAAATCCATCCTCTATTCCAAGTTCCCACGACAGTTCCAAATGTCCACCCAGCCTACAAAATGTGCAGTGAAACCAACTGAAAAGGCAACTTGGGCAGCAACCAATGTTACCTCATCAAGGTCTAAAAAACAAAAGAATGTGACTAGCACACTGGCCAGCAGCAACAGTGACACACTGGTATCACATAAAACACAAAAGGCAGCCCATCCACCAGCCACAGAACAGGCATTCTGAGCCCCCCCATCCAATCCAGATGATGACGAGGTGGTAATATCCACAGAGAGTCACCATGACTGTTCACTGAGTGTCATCAAGCTCGATGGCCTGGAGACCACAGAAGCGGAGCTAAGTATGTCTACAGTTCACTACTAGTAACCTTTAAATGAATTGATTTATTTTCCCACTGGCAGAACAACTACAAAAAGATTGGTCCTCACCCATATATGCATTCTTCGAGCCAACACCTGTTGTCCATGAGATTCAGGGTTGACATGTCCATGAGTTCAAATGTGCTGGACATGGGTGCCAAGCCTCCATACAGAGGTACTTGGATATGAAGGATGCAAAGTCCACTGGTAACATGTGGAAACATGTCAAGACCTGTTGGGGAGACAAGGTTCTTGATGCCACTGATGAAGCCAAAGATGTTGGGGAAGTCTGCACTAAAATTGTGAAAAGCATTCAGCAGAACAGGTCAATTATGGCAGCATTCAAACATAAGGGTAAAGGAAAAGTCACTTACAGTCACCATGCCCATACCAAGGCTGAAACAAGGTGAGATTTCATCATGCCAGTGTTGGTGCACTGTCTGTGTTGACACTGTAACAGCAGAACCAAGATCGTCAAATGGGTCACAGAGAGCTTGTGCCCATTTAATATTGTTGTTGACCAGGGCTGTTTAGCTTTGATGAAGACCAGTAGACCGGAGCATTACATACCATCTGCTGACACAGTCTCACGGGATGTCAAGGAGGTCTTTGTGAGGACCTGTAAACAAATTGCTAAAATGTTGAGCGTGAGTCACGTCAACATTGCAATGCAATGAAATGAAAACGGACATGGACTTACAGGAATATGATGGCCGGGTGCACTTTATGATGGATGCTTGGACATCCCCAAACCACCATGCATATGTAGCATTTGCTGTACACCTGGAGAAAAAGGGCAATGCAATGTCTTTGCCCTTAGATGTTGTGGAGGTTGCAAAGGTATGTTTACTTACCTGGCAATGTCCATGACCTGATGTGCAGCTGATGCACAGTCAGTCACACATTGGACTGGAACTCGCACAGGCATTTGTGAAGGTTGTAGAGATCTGGGGATCTCTGTTCTCATATAGGAGCATATCCGACAACTATCTGAGTCTGTCCGAGTCAATCCGAGTCTGTCTGAGTCAATCTGAGTCCATCCGAGTCAATCCAGTCCACGTTGTCTTAGTCCGGTCCGTGTCAGTTTCACCTTATCACTTTGTAGTCGTTTCGATATATCCTTTTCGGTCTCGGACATATGTCACCGTCATCACAACGTATCATTTCATATTCCCTCTGTTACGAGTTGACCTGGCCCCGTTTATTTCTTTCTTTTCTTTCACTTAGCTTAGTCTCGATGGATCGCTATCCATCTCGTCTGGCGCTACCCAGACTACTCCCGCACGGCACATAGGCTGATATTCCCATGGACCGCATCTCTTTTTCATTTCTGACTAATGACCCCACTGTCATTGTCGCTTCGGGCCGTTCCGGCCACTTCTTTGTTTCATGATAATCTTTGATAGACAGCTGCTTCTGATCAACACTGATCGACAGATCCGCAGCGGATGTGACTTGTTTCGACTCATCCCGAGTCCCTACGATTCCCTGAGTCACATCTCCCTTCATCCCTAGTTTACCCGCCTGTTCTATGGGCGTCCATGACCTTCTATGGCTCGCGTATATAAACCGTAGACTCTGCGCTTGTATTCCTTAAGCTAGAGCTACTCAATCACATTCTTGAGATAACTCCTATGCTCGATCTCCCAAGACCGGGATAAGACTCGTCCTCCTCGGACTCATCGTATCCTTCGATGCTGAGCGTGCTCTTCGTGAGCAGATACCTCGCCTGAAGGCTCTTAGTCGTACCGTAGCGTCAAGAACGCTGGTACTCTCCTAGTCCCAGAGCTTCCCTTGAGTCTATGCTCGACCCTACCCAGGCCAAGCATAACAAAAGCTCTAGCTTACCATGTCGCGGCTACCATCGAGTAGGCCCTCCTCCTCAGCCCGACCACCACCAATCTCCACCTCGTGGAGAGCCACAGAATCCCCAGACCCCGAGTCCTCAGCCTCAGAAACATCGGACTCAGAAGCCCCTACTGAGGGCTCTGATAACCCCGACCTAGATCTCGACCTACGCTCCCCCACCGAGGAAGCAGAATCACAAGAACTCTCTAGACTACTGTCCCACCAGCTTTCAGCCAGCGCAGTTATCCCTCGTAGCCCCACCCCGCCGTCACCGACACCGATCGCTCAAAGTGGTCACATATTCCCAGTTATGGCACCCCCAGCCCCTCAGCCCCAGACTCCCGTCATGGGAACCAAGCCCACAGAAATCCGCCTCGGAGTTCCAAAGGACTTCGACGGAAACCTCACGAAGGCGAAGCCCTGGCTTCGTTCGGTACAGTTGTACCTCTCAATTAACGCAGAAATTTACAACGATGATGCTAGGCGAATCGCCTACGCACTCTCTTTCATGAAAAAGGGTACGGCAGCCACATGGGCTGATACCTTCCGAGAATCCAAGATATCCGGCGGAGGCTTCTCACTCGGGAAGTGGTCCGACTTCGAAGGAGTTTTCTCCCATACAGAATCGGTTACCAATGCGCTTACTTGGCTTGCCACCAAGCGAATGATCCCAGGAAAGAAGGGCGAGTTTTCCCCTTCTTTGGCTAACTACACCACCCAGTTTAGGTCCAAGGTGTCCATTGCAGGAGTGACCGATGATTCGGTCCTGGTCTCCTATTACTCTGCAGGGATACCCGAAGACTTGATGTTCGATGTTCTCCGAATGGAGAAACCCCCCACCAAGGTCACCG
Source organism: Retiboletus fuscus (assembly GCA_038093795.1). Taxonomy (NCBI): domain Eukaryota; kingdom Fungi; phylum Basidiomycota; class Agaricomycetes; order Boletales; family Boletaceae; genus Retiboletus; species Retiboletus fuscus. Next base: position 14,949 of record JBBPSV010000585.1, read on the forward strand.
ACTGGTACAAGAAGGTGGCCCTCTTTGATTCTCACCACCGCCGAGCCCGAGGCATCGCGCAGCAACACAAGAAACCCAGTACTTCATACGTACCCACCTACTCCAAGAAAGAAGAAAAGGACCCCGATGCCATGGATGTCGACGCCGTCCATCTTCCTCCCAAGCTCACTGAAACCGAAAGGCAGAAGTGTCTCAAGGAAGGCCGCTGCCTCCGATGCCGCCAGCCCGGCCATATGGCAAAGGAGTGCAAGGTCTACGACTCGCCCAAGAACCCCAAGAAAGCTCGCAAGGTGAAGAAGGACGATGTCCCTGAGCTAGCTGACTGTGAAGAAGATGATGAAGTCGAGTCAGTAGCTAGAATCTCCTTCTCCCGCAAGGATTTTTAGAACGGAGGACCCCGTCAACGTGGACTCCTCCTAGGTGTGCCAATGTACTAGTATCTGAGACTCGCAAATCCATGCAGATCCCAGTTCAGCTCATCGTACCTGTGCACTCCCTCAAAGCCGTTGACACCCGCGCCCTGATCGACAGTGGCGCCGATATCTCCTGCATCGACTGGGACTTTGTGCGAAAACACAAGATCCCTACTACTTGACTACCGAAACCCATCCCAGTTCGGAACGTCGACCAATCTAGTAACGCCCACAGAGCCATCCGATTCACCTGTACCCTCTACGCCAACACCGGAGGAATTACCCAGAAAGTTCTCTTCCACGTTATGTCCTGCGGAAGTGAGAATGTCATCCTCGGACTCCCTTGGTTACACTCCACCAACCCCACGATCGACTGGGCTAAACAGACGATCGATATCCCAGAATCCTGCGACCAATCCAAGGTTCTTTTTCAGGAACACAATGTTGCTACCTCCGAACATAGCGACCGATTCAAGAGACCCAGTTTCGACTGGACCCCACCACGCCAAGTCAAGGTCAACTGCATTGACCATGCCTGACTCTACGAATATCTTGATGAAGAAACGGAGAATGAGTTCTGCCAGAGAGCTCACGATCATTACAGAATTGGCCGAATCCAACGGTGTGGATTGCGATTCTGTTACATTTTTCCCCTACCTCGTCCCCTTTACTACGCTTCCCTTGCCCATATGCTTACCTCTTGCCTTGAACTCTATCGTCTCGCTGTTCGAGCCCCACCCGACGACAATCTTTTACCTCTGTATTACTCATAACGTTCTTAGACATTCTCCCGACTTCCATGCTTTGTAAAC
>JBBPSV010000586.1:0-16168 GCA_038093795.1 Retiboletus fuscus
CCATAACGTTCCATGACCCTCGTATATAAACTGTAGTCTCTACGCCTGTATTCCCTAAGCTAGAGCTACTCAATCCCACCCTTGAGATAACTCCTACGCTCGATCTCCCAAGACAGGGATAAGACTCATCCTCCTCGGACTCATCGAACCCTTTGACGCTGAGCGTGCTCTCCGTGAGCAGATACCTCGCCCGAAGGACCTTAGTCGCACCGTAGCGTCCAGAACGCTGGTGCTCCCTTAGTCCTAGAAACCCCTTTGAGTCTACGCTCGACCCTACCCAGGCCAAGCGTAACAGGACGATGCAGACGGCGTCAGAGCAGCAGGCTCGGCTGGTGAAGGGACTAAAATGGCATCGACCGGGAGTGTGGGTCGAACGGGAGGGAGAGGGAGACCAGCTCTAGCTAGGTCCTGCGAGTAGCATTCAATATCAGCGACGAAATCCAGCATGTCTAGCTGGTGCATGGTGGACAAGAGGTAGGAACGGATGCGGCGGGCTACAAGGCGGAGCTGGGTGGAGAAAAACTCCGACTGGGCGTTGGCTGAGGTGAAAGAAGCGATGGGGTCGAGACGAGAGACCTGTAAAAATGCTAGGTATAAGGATTCGAGAGGGGAATCTACGTCTAGATGGGCCTGCATAGTAGCGGCCAAACGGGAATCTCGGAGACGGGTCTGGAGGAGTCGTCCAGACTCACATGACAGCGGGTCGGATCGAAGAGTGTAGGCGAAGCGGGGTACATTGACTGATAGAACGGTCTTGGGTTTCTCTTCCTCGTCGAGGACAGAGGGCCAAGGGAGCGGTGCAGTGTTCCACCCAGGGGTGGCTTCAGTGCTAGTGCAGTCGTCTGCGAGGACCATAGGAGGATGAATGGTAGGAACGGAGAGTTCCTGGGCAAGGGGGGAAGAGTCATCGACTCCCTCGAGGGAGGGGAGAGTGGAGTCGGTGAAGGTGAGGGAAGACTCGGTGGACGGGGAGTAAGACATGCTGTCAATCAAAGGCAAGTGTGTTAGAGCTCGGTTGGTGATTCTCACAAAGAGACCAGCACGTAGAGTTCTAAGGAGGGAAGACCTTGGGGTGAAGCTTCTTATAGCTTCGAAGGATTGCTTGGGCATGCTTGAACTCCCGTTCAGGGAGCCAGGAGTCATCGGAGGCGGTAAAACCGTGCCAATGGACGAGGAACTGCTGGTTGACAGCGGAACCCCGGTGTCGTATGATTTTCTCGATTTCGTATTGTTCCTCGCCATCAATAAGATCAGGTGGGGGTGATGGGAAATTTGGGCCATGCATGGAGTTCTCCTTGTAAGGGGTAAGGAGCGAGGCGTGGAAGACCGGATGTATTTTCCACGTCTTGGGGAGGCGAAGTTGATACGTGATTGGGGACAGTACCTTGACAATGGTAAAAGGTCCTTCACGTTTCGGGGCAAATTTCGGGTGAGTCAGGTTACGTTTCAAATTTCTGGCTTCAAGCCAGACCTGATCACCTTTTTCGAACGGAGTGAAATTCTTTTTGTTCCGAGAAGCCATGACTTGCCTAGCTAGTTTGTGCACAGCAAGGGCTTCTTGGCGAGCAGCAGTGAGTTCCTTGATTCAATCTTCTACAGCGGGGAGATCCGTGAGTGGGAGGACGGTGGGGACCGGAGTAGGTTCATATCCCATCATTAGATAAAATGGGGATTTACCGGTGACGGAATGGGGGCGGTGATTGTGAGCGAATTCAGCATGAATCAGCTGATCGGCCCATGTAGTCGGATTGTTCCCCGCAAAGATCCGGAGATAAGTCTCGAGTTCTTGATTGATCCACTCGGTTTCTCCATCAGTCTGAGGGTGATACGCAGTGGATAACGCAAGGGAACATCCGAGAAGCCTACCGAGTTCTTTGGCGAAGCGAGAGGCGAATTGGGGTCCTCGATCGGAGATGATCTTTTCGTAGAGGCCGAATCGGGGGTAGACCTTTTTGAAATAGAGGGTGGCAACATCCTCTGCAGTGGCAGTTTTGGTAGTGGGGCAGAAAATAGCCCCCTTCGAAGACGCATAGTCGGCCCAGACTATGACAGCTGTGAAACCATGGGACTCGGGGAGATCCGTGATCATGTCGCAGGAAATCTGCTAGAACGGGCAAGTGGTGGTGGACTGGTTGGGAGTAAGGGGAGGTGTGGTGGGGTGGGTGTTAACCTTGTGCTGCTGGCACAGGGCACAACCCTCAACATACTTGCGAACATACTAGGCCAAACCAGGCCACCAGAACTCACTCGCAACGAGCTGCCGAGTCTTGAGAAATCCCGGGTGACCAGCCGACTCGTGGTCATGACAGCGCTGGAGAATAGACTTACGCAGTCCGGCGACAGGGGGAATGTAGACGCGACCCTGGTAGGTCAGAACACCTTCGTGGAGTTGCCAGTCGCTAAGGCGGGAACGGAAGGCGGGGGGAATAGAGCCGTCGAAGGCCTGAAGGGTCTGCAGGTACAACGGGTCGTCCTTGGACGTAGTCTTGATGTGATTCCGGAGGGCGGAATCAATGAGGCGGACAAAGATTGAATCCGGGAGGAGGACCATCTGGGTGTTGTCTGGTGCGTGGGCAAGGAAGTCTGGGTGGTGGGATAGGGCATCCGGACCGGCAAGGAGGGATCCGGGGACATGGATCATCTTGTAGTCGAAGTCCGCGAGGTCCAATAGCCAGCGGGCTTGTCGACGATTAAGGTTCTGGGGAGCGTGGAAGTAAGTGAGATTCTTATGGTCAGTGAAGACCTGAACTGGCGAGGATGAACCGTGAAGGAGGTGACGCCACGACTTCAAGGCACATATGATGGCGAGAAGCTCTCGGTCGTGGATGTTGTAGTTTCTTTCTGCGGGGGAGAATGACTGGGATAGATAGGAACAGGGGTGCCAAGTGCCATTCTCGTCTATCTGGAGGAGAATGCCACCCATGGCCATGCCAGAAGCGTCGGTCGCGATGGTGAATGGCGCGCTTGGGTCGGGAAGTCTAAGGACGGGTTTCGAGAGGAAAAGCTCCTTCAGGTGAAGGAATGCGGTTTCCTGTGGTGTGTCCCAATGCCAAGGTTTGGTTTTCTTAGTGAGGTCGATGAGGGGGCGAGCAATGGTAGAATAGTCCAGGATGAATTGCCGATAGTAGTTGGCGAATCCGAGGAAAGACCGGACTTCTTTGACGGAGGTTGGGGCAGGCCAGGAGGTGATCCTGTCGAGTTTGACGGGGTCCATGGCGAGCTTCCCGGGGGAGAGGATCATGCCGAGGTAGTCCACTTGGTTCGTGGCGAAGGAACATTTGGACAGTCGAAGGTGGAGGTCAAGTTCTTCCATCTGTTAGAGAACTCATTTGGTCCGTTCCATGTGGATTTGTTCGTCTGGTGAAAAGATGAGGAGGTCGTCCATATAAATGATGAGCCATCCTTCCGAGATCATGTCTCTGAACGAATCGTTCATGAAACGCTGGAACGTGGCGGGGGAGTTAGTCATGCCAAAGAACATGACCATGGGTTCGAAGAGGCCCTTGTGAGTAAGGAAGGCGCCTTTCCATTGGTGTCCCTCCTTGATGCAGACATTGTTGTAACCCCATCGGACATCAAACTTAGTGAAGACCTTTGCGTCTTGTACTTTGTTGATGAGGTCGTCAATCCGGGGTAGGGGATATGCATCTCGGATAGTTTGGTCGTTAAGCTTCCGATAGTCCATGCAGGGGCGAAGCTTCGGGTTGCCATTGGTGTCGAGTTGTTTCTTCTGGATGAAGAAGAAAGGGGATGCTTGGGGGGAGTTCGAGGGACGGATAGCACCGGACCGGAGGTTCTCTTCTAAGAAGACTCCGGTGGCTTCGCGTTCTCACGGTGATAGCAGATATAGCTTGCTGATCTTGGGTTCGAAGCCTTCTTTGAGGTTGATCTCATGGTCATAAGTCCGTTCCGGTGGGAGCTGTCCGATTGGTCGTTCTTCAAACACCTGTCGGAACTGCTCGTACTCCGCTGGAAGGGTGACCTCGGGTTTCTTGTTGAATTCCGCCTGCGCTAGCTGCATGGCGGAGGTAATCTTGGCGATGACCAGAGAGCCTAGGGGATAGAATCGCGATCCACACCGTTGGATTCGACCAATTCTGTAATGATCGTGAGCTCTTTGGCAGAACTCATTCTCCGTTTCTTCGTCGAGATATTCGTAGAGTTGGGCATGGTCAACGCAGTTGACTTTGACTTGACGTGGTGGAGTCCAGTCGAAGCTGGGCCTCTTGAATTGGTCGCTATGTTCAGAGGTAGCGACGTTGTGTTCCTGAAAAAGAGCCTTGAATTGGTCACAGGATTCTGGGATGTTGATCGTCTGTTTGGCCCAGTTGATCGTGGGGTTGGTGGAGCACAGCCAAGGAAGTCTGAGGATGACATTCTCACTTCCGCAGGACATGACATGGAAGAGAACTTTCTGGGTAATTCCTCCAGTGTTGGCGTAGAGGGTACAGGTGAAGCGGATGGCTCCGTGGGCGTTACTAGATTGGTCGACATTCCGAACTGGGATGGGTTTCGGTAGTCGGGTGGTGGGGATCTTGTGTTTTCGCATGAAGTCCCAGTCGATGCAAGAGATGTCGGCGCCACTGTCGATCAGGGCGCGGGTGTCAACGGCTTTGAGGGAGTGCACAGGTACAATGAGCTGAACTGGGATCTGCATAGATTTGCGAGTCTCAGATACAAGTACATTGGCACACCTAGGAGAAGTCCACGTTGACGGGGTTCTCCGTTCTAAAAATCCTTGTGGGAGAAGGAGATTCTAGCTACTGACTCGACTTCATCATCATCTTCGCAGTCAGCTAGCTCAGGGACATTGTCCTTCTTCACCTTGCGAGTTTTCTTGGGGTTCTTCGGCGAGTCATAGACCTTGCACTCCTTTGCCATATGGCCGGTCTGGCGGCATCGGAGGCAGCGGCCTTCCTTGAGACACTTCTGCCTTTCGGCTTCAGTGAGCTTGGGGGGAAGATGGACGGCGTCGACATCCATGGCGTCGGGGTCCTTTTCTTCCTTCTTGGAGTAAGTCGGCACGTACGAAGTACCGGGTTTCTTGTGTTGCTGTGCAATCCCTCGGGCTCGGCGGCGGTGGGAGTCAAAGAGGGTCACCATCTTGTACCAGTCAGCGACCTTAGTGGGGGGTTTCTCCATCCGGAGAATGTCGAACATCAAATCCTTGGGTATACCCACAGAGTAATAGGAGACTAAGACCGACTCATCGGTTACTCCTGCGGCGGATACCTTGGACCTGAACTGGGCAGTGTAGTTAGCCAAAGAAGGGGAGAACTCGCCCTTCTTTCCGGGGATCATTCGCTTGGTGGCTAGCCAGGTGAGTGCATTGGTCACTGATTCTGAGTGGGAGAAAACTCCTTCGAAGTCAGAGACAAAGTTGGACCACTTCCCAAGAGAGAAGCCTCCGCCGGAGATCTTGGATTCTCGGAAGGTATCTGCCCATGTGGCTGCCATACCTTTCTTCATGAAAGAGAGTGCATAGGCGATTCGCCTAGCATCGTCGTTGTAAATTTCTGCGTTAATCGAGAGGTACAATTGTACCGAGCAAAGCCAAGGCTTCGCTTTCATGAGGTTTCCGTCGAAGTCCTCAGGGACTCCGAGGCGGATTTCTGTGGGTTTGGTTCCCATGACGGGAGTCTGGGGCTGAGGAGCTGGGGGTGCCGTAACTGGGAATATATGACTGCTTTGAGCGATCGGCGTTGGGGATGGCGGGGTGGGGCTACGAGGGATAACTGCGCCGGCTGAAAGCTGGTGGGACAGTAGTCTAGAGAGTTCTTGTGATTCTGCTTCCTCTGTGGGAGAGCGTAGCTCAAGATCTAGGTCGGGGTTATCAGAGCCTTCAGTAGGGGCTTCTGAGTCCGATGTTTCCGAGGTTGAGGACTTGGGGTCTGGGGATTCTGTGGCTCTCCACGAGGTGGAGATCGGTGGCGGTTGGGCTGAGGAGGAGGGCCTACTCGATGGTAGCCGCGACGTGGTAAGCTAGAGCTTTTGTTACGCTTGGCCCAGGTAGGGTCGAGCGTAGACTCAAGGGGAGTTCTGGGACTAGGGGAGTACCAGTGTTCTTGACGCTACGGTACGACTAAGAGCCTTCGGGCGAGGTATCTGCTCACGAAGAGCACGCTCAGCGTTGAAGGATACGATGAGTCCAAGGAGGACGAGTCTTATCCCGGTGTTGGGAGATCGAGCGTAGGAGTTATCTCAACGGTATGATTGAGTAGCTCTAGCTTAAGGAATACAAGCGTAGAAACTACGGTTTATATACGCGAGTCATAGAAGGGCATGGAAGCCTGTGGAAGAGACGGGTAAACGAGGGATAAAGGGAGATGTGACTCAGGGAATCGTAAGGACTCGGGATGAGTCAAAACGAGTCACATCCGCTGCGGATCTGTCGATCGGTGTCGATCAGAAGCAGCTGTCTATCAAAGATTATCATGAAACAAAGAAGTGGCCAGAACAGCCCGAAGTGACAATGACAGCAGGGTCATTAGTTGGAAATGAAAAAGAGATGCAGTCCGTGGGAGAATCAGCCTACGTGCCATATGGGAGTAGTCTGGGTAGCGCCAGACGAGATGGATGGCGATCCATCGAGACTAAGCTAAGTGAAAGAAAAGAAAGAAATAAACGGGCCAGGTCAACTCGTAACAGGGGTAAGGTTGGATTGGGCGAGGAGTGCTGATGGTGTAGGTTCTGGATGTTGTATTGTAGACAAGAGCTCAAACTGGACAAAGTCCAAGTTCTCCACATAGTGTGGGTTAATGATACACACGTCATCGGTAATGTAAAGGAATTCCTGTTCACAGGATTCGTAGAACCATTCAAAAGAGTATCGTGAATAAGAGTTCATGATGATAAACGAATCAGCAGCTCCTGGAAACCTCTCAGAGTTGTCCCCTAATCCTGGCCGCAAATCTCTTGCGTAGCGACCTCCTAGGTATCTCAGCATGGGCCATCTTGACCCTAACCTGTTTCTTCTTAGCCCTTCTCCGTGGAGCTTGATGAGGTCGTAAAACCCATCTAAGTCTCTCATCTTCTTGCAGAATGCCTTCAATCTCTTGGAGTTCCCAATTAAGTCTCTGTACTTCCTCCCTAGCTCGTTCACCTCCTCTAGTGAGGGCATCTATCTCCTGTTCCTGGTCCTTAATCTTTGTTAGTGAATCGACGTAAAGCTGATAGTAGGGATGTTGCGCTTTGAAGCGCAGTCTATGGTACTCATTGAATTGCCTGTTCCACACTCTCTGCGTCGGTACTTCACCAATCTCATATCTCTGCTCAGCAGGTATGACAATATCGTCGTAAGGATCGGTAGGGAATGGGTTTCCAATCCATCTGTAGTGATCAAAGTTGTTGAAGTTGACTTTGAGCGATCCTAGAAGATTGATGAAGTCTCCGTTCATGACAAAGTGATCTCAGCGCAGGATTTCGTATCCTTGGAAGTGAAGAGGGATATGAGGTGTTAATTCATATGAGTCGACAGGAAATGCAAAGCCGGCGCTTTCGTAGTAGGATGCGATGGTCTCTCCGTGATATGCAAAGGTGTTGAAGAATCGTGGGGTGTCGAAGTTTCTTGTCTCGAGTTCTTCACGGGGTATCTGAACTGGAAAGACGACTCGGTTCGTGATAGAGACTCGGTTGGAAATGATAGGAATCTGAAGAAGGACCTTTGGAAAGATGATAAGGTTCCTTTCTCCATTGTCAAGAGGAACTTCGACTGTCATCGGATCCTCTGTCGCTAAGTCTAGCAACATATCGGGATCTTCCATCTCTTCGTCGTGCCAGTATGTAACCGGTAGGGAAGGCACGCGCAATGGGCTGAGGTGATGGAAGAGATGGCAGTTCTCCCATCGAAGAGCGTCTGGAAGGAGTAGTGGGGCTTGCATGTTCGATTGCGTCGATTATCTGATAAGGAGGAGGAAATGGAGTTGATGGTATGCGAATGTGAAGAGCTGGTGGGGAAGGTGATGGTAGTGGCGGGAGTATTGTTACGCTTGGCCCGGGTAGAGTCGAGCATAGACTCAAAGGGTTTTCTGGGACTAAGGGAGTACCAGCATTCTTGACGCTACGGTACGACTAAGGACCTTCGGGCGAGGTATCTGCTCATGAAGAGCATGCTCAGTGTCGAAGGGTTCGATGAGTTCTAAGCTTATCCCGGTCCTGGGAGGTCGAGCGTAGGAGTTATCTCAGGTAAGATTGAGTAGCTCTAGCTTAAGGGATACAAGCACAGAGTCTACGGTTTATATACGCAAGTCATAGAAGATCATGGAGACCCATGGAAGGGTCGGGTAAACAAGGGATCAAAGGAGATGTGACTCGGGGAATCGTAAGGACTCGGGATGGGTCGAAACGAGTCACATCCACTGCGGATCTGTCGATCGGTGTCAATCAGAAGCAGCTGTCTATCAAAGATTATCATGAAACAAAGAAGTGGCCGGAACGGCCCGAAGCGACAATGACAGCGGGGTCATTAGTCGGAAACGAAGAGGGAATGCGGTCCGTGGGAATATCGACCTACGTGCTGTACGAGAGTAGTCTGGGTAGCGCCAGACGAGATGGATAGCGATCCATCGAGACTAAGCTAAGTAAAAGAAAAGAGAGAAATAAACGGGGCCAGGTCAACTCGTAACATTACCCCCTTCCTATGCTCCTCAATGCCACATGAGGAGTCTCAGAGGTCGATGTAGCCCCCATTGGGGGATCCGGTGACATTGGTGTACGCCGTGTCATCCCATACGTTGTCTGTGAAATCGAGTTCCGGCTCATCCTGAATGCGGGATGCCAGCGGGCGAGGGCGCGGGCGGTGCGACCATCGCGACGAGCAGGAGGAGCTAGAGGATTGAGATGATGAGGACAGGGTAGCGGGACAGGGGCAGTGGCGAAGTGGACACTGGTTTTGGATGTGTCCGGGGCGCATGCGAAGACAGAACAGGCACTTGTATTCTGTGCAATCAATGCACCAGTGTCCAAGGCGGTGACAGTGAAAGCAAGACGCGTTGTATAGGGGGTGATCGGTGGTAAGGCTGATCTCACCTTCGTTCATGAGATGAACTCGTTCGAGCCGGTCGATAAGGTTAATCTCGCTAGGCGACAACGGGGAGGACGATGCAGAAGGCGTCGGAGCGGTGGGCTCGGCTGGCGAGGGGACTAGGATGGCTTCGACCAGGAGAGCGGGTTGAACGGGGGGAAGGGGGAGACCAGCTCTGGCGAGGTCTTGTGAATAGTGTTCTATGTCAGTGATGAAGTCCAGCATGTCAAGCTGGTGCATGGCCAAGAGGAGGTACGACCAGATACGGCGGGCTACAAGGCGAAGCTGGGTGGAGAAGAACTCCGACTAGGCATTGGCAGACGTGAAGGAAGCAATGGGGTCGAGACGAGAGACCTGTAAAAATGCTAAGTACAGTGATTCGAGAGGAGAATCTACATCTAAATGTGCCTGCATGGTGGCTGCGAGGCGGGAATCACGGAGACGGGTTTGGAGAAGCTGTCTGGACTCGCATGACAGCGGGTCGGATCGAAGAGGGTAGGCGAAGCGGGGTATATTGACGGAGAGGATGGTTTTTGGCTTTTCTTCCTCATCAAGGACAGAGGGCCAGGGAAGGGGTGTGGTGTTCCACCCAGGGGTGGCTTCGGTGCTGATGCAGTCGTCTGCGAGAACCATAGGAGGGTGGATAGTAGGAACGGAGAGTTCCTGAGCAAGGGGCGAGGAGTCATCGACCCCTTCGAGAGAGGGTAGAGCAGAATCGGTGAAGGTGACAGAGGATTCGGTGAGAGAAGACTCGGTGGAAGGGGAGTGAGACATGCTGATGAATATGAAGGTGGTTTAGAGCTCGGTTGGTGATTCTCACGTAGAGACCAGCGCGTAGAGTTCTAAGAAGGGAAGACCTTGGAGTGAAGCTTCTTATAGCTTCGAAGGATTGCTTGGGCATGTTTAAACTCCCGTTCCAGGAGCCAGGTGTCATCGGAGGCGGTGAAACCGTGCCATCGGACAAGGAACTGTCGGTTGACAGTGGAGCCCCGGTGTCGTACGATCTTTTCAATTTCGTACTGTTCTTCGCCATCGATAAGGTCAGGCGGGGGTGATGGGAAGTTAGGGCCGTGGACGGAGTTTTCCTTGTACGGGGTGAGGAGCGAGGCATGGAAGACCGGGTGTATTTTCCATGTCTTGGGGAGACGGAGTTGATACGTGATCGGGGACAGTACCTTGACAATGGTAAAAGGTCCTTCACGTTTCGGAGCAAATTTTGGGTGAGTCAGGTTTCGTTTCAAATTTCTGGCCTCAAGCCAGACCTGATCACCTTTCTCGAACGGAGTGAAATTCTTCTTGTTTCTAGAAGCCATGACTTGCCTAGCTAGTTCATGCGCAGCAAGGGCTTCTTGACGGGCAGCGGTAAGTTCCTTGATACGATCTTCCACTGTGGGAAGATCCGTGAGTGGGAGGATAGTGGGGACCAGAGTAGGTTCATATCCCATCATTAGGTAAAACGGGGATTTACCGGTGATGGAATGAGGGCGGTGATTGTGAGCGAATTTGGCATGGATCAGCCAATCAGCCCACGTGGTCAGGTTGTTTCCCGCAAAGATCCGTAGATAAGTCTCGAGTTCCTGATTAATCCGCTCGGTTTCCCCATCGGTCTGAGGGTGATACGCAGTGGATAATGCAAGGGAACATCCGAGAAGCCTACTGAGTTCTTTTGCGAAGCAAGAAGCAAATTGAGGGCCTCGATCGGATATGATCTTCTCGTAAAGGCCAAACCAGGGGTAGACTTTCTTAAAGTAGAGGACGGCGACATCTTCTGCCGTGGCCGTTTTGGTGGTGGGGCAGAAAATAGCCCCCTTTGAAGATGCGTAGTCGGCCCAGACTATAACAGCCGTGAAACCGTTGGACTTGGGGAGATCCGTGATCATGTCACAGGAGATCTGCTGGAACGGACGAGTGGCAGTGGACTTGTTGGGCGTGAGAGGGGGGGTCGTGGGGTGGGTGTTAACTTTGTGCTGCTGGCACAGAGCGCAGCCCTCGACATACTTGCGAATGTACTGGGCCAAACCAGGCCACCAGAACTCGCTCGCAACGAGTTGCCGAGTCTTCAGGAACCCTGGGTGACCAGCCGACTCGTGGTCATGACAGCGTTGGAGGATGGACTGATGCAATCCGGCGACAGGGGGAATATAAACACGACCCTGGTAAGTCAGGATGCCGTCGTGGAGTTGCCAATCGCTAAGGTGGGAGCGGAAGGCAGGGGGAATGGAACCATCGAAGGCTTGGAGGGTCTGCAGATACAAGGGGTCGTCCGTCGACGTAGTCTTAATGTGATTCCGGAGGGCAGAGTCAATGAGGCGGACAAAGATGGAGTCTGGGAGGAGGACCGTCTGGGTGTTGTCCGGCACGTGGGCAAGGAAGTCCAGGCGGCGGGATAGAGCGTCCGGACCAGCAAGGAGGGACCCAGGGACGTGGATCATCTTATAGTCGAAGTCCGCTAGGTCAAGCAACCAGCGGGCTTGACGGCGATTGAGATTCTGTGGAGCACGGAAATACGTGAGGTTCTTATGATCCATGAAAACCTGGACCGGTGAAGAAGAACCATGGAGGAGATGACACCAGGATTTAAGGGCGCGGATGATGGCGAGGAGTTCGCGGTCGTGGATGTCATAGTTGCGCTCGGCCAGGGAAAACGACTGGGACAAGTACGAACAAGGGTGCCAAGCACCGTTTTCGTCAGTTTGGAGTAAAATACCACCCGTGGCCATGCCAGAGACGTCGGTTGCAATGGCAAATGGTGCACTGGGGTCGGGGAGACGGAGGACGGGTTTCGAGAGGAAGAGTTCCTTGAGATGGAGGAACGCTGTTTCCTGTGGTTCGCCCCAGTGCCAGGGTTGAGCTTTCTTGGTGAGATCTATGAGGGGACGAGCGATGGTAGAGTAGTCCGGGATGAATTGCCGATAGTAGTTAGCAAATCCAAGGAAAGACCGGACTTCTTTGACTGAGGTCGGAGCAGGCCAGGAGGTAATTCTGTCGAGTTTGACAGGATCCATAGCGAGTTTTCCGGGCGAGAGGATCATACCAAGGTAGTCTACTTGTTCCGTGGTGAAGGAACACTTTGAGAGACGGAGATGAAGGTCGAGCTCCTCCATCCGTTGGAGGACTCGCTTAGTCCGTTCCGTATGGAGTTGCTCATCAGGGGAGAAGATAAGGAGGTCGTCCATATAGATGACGAGCCATCCTTCTGAGATCATGTCCTGAAATGAATTGTTTATGAATTGTTGGAACGTTGCGGGGGAGTTAGTCATGCTGAAGAACATGACCATAGGTTCGAAGAGGCCTTTATGGGTGAGGAAGGCACCCTTCCATTGGTGTCCTTCCTTAATTTGGACGTTGTTGTAGCCCCAACGGACGTCGAACTTGGTGAAGACCTTTGCGTCTTGCACCTTGTTAATAAGATCGTCAATTCGGGGTAAGGGGTAAGCGTCGCGAATAGTCTGGTCGTTGAGCTTTCGGTAGTCCATGCATGGGCGAAGCTTGGGATTGCCGTTGGCGTCGAGTTCTTTCTTCTGAACGAAGAAGAAAGGGGATGCTTGGGGGGAATTCGAGGGGCGGATGGCACCGGACCGGAGGTTCTCTTCTAGGAAGGCTTCGGTGGCTTCGCGTTCACGTGGGGATAGCGGATATAGCTTGCCGATCTTAGGTTCGAAGCCTTCTTTGAGGTTGATCTCATGGTCGTAAGCCCGTTCTGGTGGGAGTTGTCCAATTGGTCGTTCTTCGAACACCTTTCGGAATTGCTCATACTCTGCTGGGAGGGTAACTTCAGGTTTCTTGCTAAATTCCACTTGCGCAAGCTGCATAGCGGAGGTAATCTTGGCGATGACCGGAGAACCTAGGGGGTAGAACCGTGATCCACACCGTTGGATTTGGCCAATTCTGTAGTGATCATGAGCTTGTTGGCAGAACTCATTCTCCAATTCTTCGTCGAGATATTTGTAGAGTCATGCGTGGTCTACGCAGTTGACCTTAACTTGGCGTGGGGGAGTCCAGTCGAAGCTAGGTCGCTTGAATCGATCGCTATGTTCAGAGGTAGCGATGTTATGTTCCTGGAAAAGAACTTTGGATTGATCACAGGATTTGGGGATGTCGATCGTCTGTTTAAACCAGTCGATCTTTGAGTTGGTGGCACGAAGCCAGGGGAGTCCTAGGATGACGTTCTCGCTTCTGCAAGACATGACGTGGAAAAGAACTTTCTGGGTGATTCCTCCCGTGTTGGCATAGAGAGTACAGGTGAATCGGATGGCTCCATGGGAGTTGCTGGATTGGTCAACGTTCCGAACAGGGATGGGTTTTGGGAGTCGGGTGGTAGGGAGTTTATGTTTTCGCACGAAGTCCCAGTCTATGCAAGAAATGTCAGCGCCACTATCGATCAGGGCACGAGTGTCAACAGCTTTGAGGGAGTGCACAGGTATAATGAGCTGCACGGGAATCTGCATGGATTTGCGAGTTTCCGATACTAGTACAGGCACACATCTAGGAGGAGTCCGCGTTGACAGGGTCCTCCGTTCTAAAAATCCTTGCGGGAGAAGGAGATTCTAGCTACTGACTCAACTTCGTCATCGTCCTCGCAGTCAGCTAGCTCAGGGATATCATCCTTCTTCACCTTACGAGCTTTCTTGGGGTTCTTGGGTGCGTCGTAAACCTTGCATTCTTTTGCCATATGGCCGGTCTGGCGACATCTGAGGCATCAGCCTTCTTTGAAACACTTCTGCCATTCGGCTTCAGTGAGCTTAGGGGGAAGTCGGACCGCGTTGACGTCCATGGCGTCGGGGTCCCTTTCTTCCTTCTTGGAGTAAGTTGGTACATACGAAGTACCGGGTTTCTTGTGTTGCTGCGCGATTCCTCAAGCTCGGCGGCGGTGAGAGTCGAAGAGAGCCACCTTCTTGTACCAGTCAGCGACTTTGGTGGGGGGTTTCTCCATTCGGAGAACGTCAAACATCAAGTCTTCGGGTATACCCGCAGAGTAATAGGAGACTAACACTGAATCATCGGTTACTCCTGCGACGGATACCTTGGACCTAAACTGTGCAGTATAATTAGCCAAAGAGGGGGAATACTCGCCCTTCTTTCCAGGGATCATTCGCTTGGTGGCAAGCCAAGTGAGCGCGTTGGTAACCGATTCCGAATGGGAGAAAACAGCTTCGAAGTCTGTGACAAAGTCGGACCACTTCCCAAGAGAGAAGCCTCCGCCAGAGATCTTGGATTCTCGGAAGGTATCGGCCCATGTGGATGCCGTACCTTTCTTCATGAAGGAGAGTGCATAGGCGATTCGCCTAGCATCATCGTTGTAGATTTCTGCGTTAATCGAGAGGTACAACTGTACCGAACAAAGCCAAGGCTTCGCTTTCGTGAGGTTTCCGTCGAAGTCCTCAGGGACTCCGAGGCGGATTTCTGTGGGTTTAGTTCCCATGACAGGAGTCTGGGGCTGAGGGGCTGGGGGTGCCGTAACTGGGAATATGTGACCGCTTTGAGCAATCGGTGTTGGTGACGGCGGGGTGGGGCTACGAGGGATAACTGCACCGGCTGAAAGCTGATGGGACAGTAGTCTAGAGAGTTCTTGGGATTCTGCTTCCTCGGTGGGAGAGCGTAGCTCGAGATCTAGGTCGGGGTTATCAGAGCCTTCAGTAGGGGCTTCTGAGTCCGATGTTTCTGATGCTGAGGACTCGGGGTCTGGTGATTCTATGGCTCTCCACGAAGTGGAGATCGGTGGCGGTCGGGCTGAGGAGGAGGGCCTACTTGATGGTAGCCGTGACGTGGTAAGCTAGAGCTTTTGTTACACTTGGCCCGGGTAGGGTCGAGCGTAGACTCAAAGGGTTTTCTGGGACTAAGGGAGTACCAGCGTTCTTGACGCTACGGTACGACTAAGGACCTTCGGGCGAGGTATCTGCTCACGAAGAGCACGCTCAGTGTCAAAGGGTTCGATGAGTTCTAAGCTTATCCCGGTCCTGGGAGGTCGAGCGTAGGAGTTATCTCAGGTAAGATTGAGTAGCTCTAGCTTAAGGGATACAAGCACAGAGTCTACGGTTTATATACGCGAGTCATAGAAGATCATGGAGACCCATGGAAGGGTCGGGTAAACAAGGGATCAAAGGAGATGTGACTTGGGGAATCGTAAGGACTCAGGATGGGTCGAAACGAGTCACATCCACTGCAGATCTGTCGATCGGTGTCGATCAGAAGCAGCTGTCTATCAAAGATTATCATGAAACAAAGAAGTAGCCGGAACGGCCCGAAGCGACAATGACAGCGGGGTCATTAGTCGGAAATGAAGAGGGAATGCGGTCCATGGGAATATCGACCTACGTGCCATACGAGAGTAGTCTGGGTAGCGCCAGATGAGATGGATAGCGATCCATCGAGACTAAGCTAAGTAAAAGAAAAGAGAGAAATAAACGGGGCCAGGTCAACTCATAACAAGTATGGGTTGGTCAGGTGGTCCAACGTTGCTAATCCAGGCAGGCTCGTGGTCTGGATCTCCGTCACTATCAGGTTCGGGAGAGGATGGAACCAAGGTTTCGGTATTCTGCTCAGGTGTGGTAGGCAGTGTGTCCGGTAGTTCGGCGAATGGTCTCTGGGATTCCGGAGTAGATAGGATAGGGGGAGAATCCAGAGTTGGTTGGTAAGGGAGAGAAGCCAATACAGATGCGGAATTGGTCTGACATGGACAAGCCTGATCGATCGCTGTATAGCATCGACACCTGATACACCTTGAAGATCCGCAAGGGCAGATCTCTCCTGTTTCTAGCAGGATTCCACAAGTGTCACAAGGAATGTGATCTAGCGGTCCAGGGACTCTGGTGAAGTTCCTGACTTGTCTCCATGGGAAGTCTGTGTGATCTATTTGTACCTCTTGAATCACGTCGTCTGGGTAGACGGTCGTCGATGTGGTCAAGGTGTGGGTGGAGGAATGAGTATGATAGATCAGTGTGATGCCACGGGTATCAGAGGCAAGTCTGAATATGATAATAAACGAGTCTGCGGTGATAATCACTGATCCTGCTATAGCGAGGATAGGATATCCGCCAATTGCTGCTGTGAAAATGAAGAACAGCGCGATGCACCAGACACTACCAAGAACAACCTCACTCTCACTGTGCAAGCTTGGAACAGACATCCGAATCGACGGTAAGTTAC
>JBBPSV010000587.1:0-16143 GCA_038093795.1 Retiboletus fuscus
CTCCGCGCTCAATGATTAGAACGGACTCACCATGATGCACCCCTTCGTCTAGTCCTGGGAGAATTCCCTACCCATATATTAACTGCCCTACACCTCCACGGCTTTGGAGTTTTTGTCGAAGCCATCGTCTGTTACGCTTCGCCATAGGCTAGACGTGATCTCAAAGGAGTCAAGCGGTCAAGGTGTCGGAAGCTTGGACGATGCAAAGTTCCTCTAGCCGTGGTGCTACTAGAGGGCTTCCCTTGAGATGAACTCGAAGGGTGGGCAAGGGTTGAGATGGGAGGATCAAGCGAAGTCTGCAAGAACTCGTTGAATTGAGAAGATCAAGCTTAGTGTTACAGATCGAGTGCTACGGTTTAAATAGACGAGCCATGGTAATCGAATAGAACTGGGTGGAATATCATAGAACAAAGATGAGTCAGTCGTAGAACCTGGTAGAACGATGAGGAACCGTGGTGAGTCAGCGTTTACAAAGCATGGAAGTCGAGAGAACATTCAGGAATGTTATGAGTAATACAAAGATAAAAGATGTCATCAGGCGGGGCTCGAATGACAGGACAACAGGATACAAAGCGAGAGGTAAGCATAAGGTCAGGAAAGCGTAGTGGAAAGGGGCAAGGTAGGGAAAAACGTAACATTACCCCCCTGCGAGGGTCAAGGCACCAGCGCAGACACTTTTACAAGTCACAAGCCCCCATAGCAGGCGAACCGGTCACATTGGTGAAGGCGGTGTCGTCCCAAACGTCATTGTCCACCCTGGAGTCCAGGTCTGGAGAGTGGGAGCGGCGGCACGGGCGGCAGGGGACCATACAGCGGGTACCACGGGAGCGGCGGGGTCTGTGGTAAGAACAATGGGGCGAGGAAGGGTGTGATGAGTGTAAGGAGGTGGGAGAGGTAGAGGGCGAGGGCGGCGGAGGAGGGCGGCACAAAGGGCACTGTCGCTGAGAGTGCCCGGGATGGAAACAGCGGCATATCGGGCACTGGTAGATCCCACACTGGACACACTGATGACCGAGGTGGTGGCATTGGAAGCAGGCCTCGTGAAACCGAGGGTGAGATGGAGGGAGGGGGGTGTTGCCGAAGTTGCTGGTCCATCGGGCTTCAATGCGTTCGACGACGTCAAGCTCCTCAGAGTTTAACGCGGAGGAGGACACCGAGGGGGTGGAGGCCGAGGTGGTGCCGAGATGGGTATAATGTGCGAGATCCTGGAGGTAACGATCCAGGTCTTGCATGAACTCTAGCATTCTAAGCTGGTAAAATGCAAGGAGGAGTTGGGTCTCCAGCTCCATCTGGATGTGTGATAGGGTATGGTTACAGAAGGTGGTGTTAGCATCAGCAGAGGCGGAGGGGGCATGCACGAGGGTGGTTAATTGGGCGACCTGAAGGGTAGCAAGGTAGAGGGAGTGGAGGGTCGACCCGTAGTCGAGGTGTGCGCCGATGGGGACGGCATACCTGGGGTCTCGGAGGAATCGGAGGAGAATGCGAGATTCTGCGTCAGTGGGGAGGTTAGGGCATACCCTATGAGCATGTTCGGGGAGGTCTACGGATTCGATGGTGCCAAGATAGGCCACAAGGCGAACAGGGGGTTCAGCCAGCTCGGGGATGGAGATAGTGGGTCGACTACCCCAGCCGGGGGTGGCGATGTGGGATGTGGGGGAGGAGGTATCGTCGACGATCATGGCATGAGGGTTCAAAACGGAAGGAGGCGTATAGTAGGAAGGAGAAGGAGAAACACTTGAGACGCTAGTAGACACAGAATGAGGAGTAAGCTGGCCAAGCTGAGGAGTTGAACAGGAGTGAACCTCTCCGTCAGAACAGTCGGAGACGGTGAGAGAAGAGATAGAATCAAGGACAGAATCAGTAACAGACTCAGGAGGTGGTGGACCACCAAGTCTTGGGGGTACAGGAAGAATGAGTTCAGGGACATCAGAACAAGGCATGGTGTGGTGGATGTCGTTGGTGGGTAGTTAAGTGGACTGGGGAGGGAAGTCTCGGGGGTGACGCTTTTTATAGGTGGATAGGAGGAGTTTGGAGTTTTTCAAGTTCCGCTTGGGTTCCCAGGAATCGTCTTCTGCCGAGTAGCCCTTCCAATGGACCAGGAAGCGCCATCGGGATGAAGGTCCCTGATGATGGAGAATTCGATCCACGAGGTACTCCTCTTCAGGGCCTACGTGGTCAGGAGGGGGTTGGGGGAAATTTGGACGATAAATGAGGGTTTCCTTGGCAGGGGAAAGAAGAGAGGCGTGGAAAACGGGGTGGATTTTCCAGGTCTTTGGAAGGCGCAGTTGATAAGTGATGGGAGAGAGGACCTTAACGATTTCAAACGGTCCTTCACGTTTTGGAAGGAATTTAGGGTCCTTCTGAAGGCAGTGGAGGTTCCTGGCCTCCAGCCAGATCCTATCTCCTAGGGCAAAGGGTTTGAAATATTGCCGGATCCGAGAGGCCATGGTCACCCTAGCAAGTTCGTGGGCAGCTCGGGCTTCATCCCTGGCTTTGGTGAGCTGGGAGAGGTGGAGTTCCACTGCAGGGAGTTTGGAGGGTGAAAGAACGGAAGGAAGGGGTTTAGGTTCATAACCCATTTGGAGGAAGAAGGGAGATTGGTTGGTGATGGAGTGGGGGCGGTGGTTATGGGCGAATTCGGCAAAGGTCAGAAGTTCAGTCCACGAGGTAGGGTTATCTCCGCAGAAGATCCGGAGATAAGTTTCGAGTTCTTGATTTGTTCATTCAGTTTGGCCATCCGTCTGGGGGTGATAAGCAGTAGATAGGCAGAGGTCGTAGCTCAGAATGTGCCCCATTTCCTTGGCAAATGCCGAGGCAAACTGGGGGCCTCTGTTGGAGATGACACGGTCGAAGAGTCCGAAACGTCGGTAAACCTTGTGGAAGTAGAGGGATGTGATGTTTGCTGCCGAGGCAGTTTTAGTGGTGGGGCAAAATATTGCCCCCTTGAAGGCCCGGTCTACCCAGACGACTATAGAGTCTTTCCCGTCCAAGGTCGGGAGGTCGGTAATCAGGTCTACCGTGATGTCCTGGAAAGGATGGGATGCTGAGGTAGGAATGGGAGTCAGAGGCAGGGAACTGGGATGGTATTTGCCTTGCATTGTTGGCAGATCGCGCATCCTTCTACGTAATTTCGGACAAAGGATGCTAGGCCAGGCCACCAGAATTCAGCAGAAACTAACTGGTGTGTTTTGAGGTATCCTGGGTGTCCAGCAGACTCATGATCATGGCATCTTTGTAAGATTTGACGTCTGAGATCTCCTTCGGGGGGAACATATGCGCGGTCTTGGTAAGTGAGTATCCCTTCTCGATTCTGCCAATCCGAAAGTCGAGAACGAAACGCAGCAGGGATGTTTTCGTCAACTGCTTGAAGCGAGGTCAGGGCAAACGGGTCAGTGGCCGAAGCAGAGTGGATCTTGGAAGAGAGGGCGACATCGATGACATTGACGAAGAGAGATGGGGGTAGTAGGGTCACGAGGGAGTTGTCTGAGGCGTTTTTCGGGAAGGGGTCCGTGCGTCGGGAGAGGGCATCGGGGCCAGCTAGTTGAGATCCAGGTACATGGATTAATTTGAGGTCAAAGTCTGCTAGGTCAAGTAGCCAACGAGCTTGTCGTCAATTTAGGGTGTGGGGCTCTTGGAAGTAGGTGAGGTTTTTATGATCAGTGAATACTTGGACCCAGTGGGGGGATCCACGCAAGTAGTGGGACCAGGCTTTGAGTGCCCGGAGTACGGCCAAGAGCTCCCGATCATGGATGTCGTAGTTTTGCTGGGTGGAGTCGAAACTTTGAGAGAGATACGAACAGGGATGCCATTCGCCGTTGGGATCTGCTTGGAGGAGGATTCCTCCCGAGGCATAGAGGGAGGCGTCGGTGGCGATAGCGAAGGGGGCGGAGAGGTCCGGAACTTGGAGAACAGGTTGGGAGGTGAATCTTGCCTTAAGGAGGTTGAATGCAGATTGACAAGAGTCGTCCCAAGACCAGGCAATAGACTTCCTAGTGAGGTCAATGAGGGGTCGGGCTATAGTAGAGTAGTCAGGGATGAATCGCCGGTAAAAGTTGGCGAAACCCAGGAAGGATCGAACGTCTTTTACTGAGGCGGGGGTAGGCCAATGAGCGATTCCATCCAACTTGGTGGGGTCCATGGCGATTTCGTCCGGACGGATAATCATCCCAAGGTACTCGACCTCATCTCGGTCAAAGAAGCATTTTTTGGGCTTCAGGTGAAGGTGGAGTTCTTCCATTCGTTGTAATACTCGGTGGGTGCGCTCAGTATGGGTCTGTTGGTCAGGGGAGAAGATGAGGAGGTCGTCCATGTAGATAAACAGCCATCCTTCAGCGATGAGGTCCCGGAATGAATCATTCATGAACCATTGGAATGTGGGGGGAGAGTTGGTGAGTCCAAAGAACATGACGTTTGGTTCGAACAGTCCCCGGTGTGTAATAAAAGCTGCCTTCCACTGGTCTCCTTCCTTAATGCGGACATTGTTATATCCCCACTGAACGTCCATCTTGGTGAATACCTTAGCCCCCCGAATTCGATCCATGAAGTCCTGAAGAAGAGGGAGGGGATATGCGTCCCGGATGGTCTGTTCATTCAGGCGTCGATAGTCCTGGCAGGGTCGTAAGCCTGGCTTCTGTCCGGGTTGGGCTTTCTTCTTAACAAAGAAGAAAGGGGAAGCTTGTGGAGATTTCAAGGAAGAGATTTTGCCGGAGGCCAGGTTTTCGTCGATGAACTTGTCAGTCGCTTGCCACTCATCAGCCGAAAGAGGGTAGATTTTAGCAATACGGGGAACGAAATCCTCCTTGAGGTTGATGGCGTGGTCATAGGGTCTGGACGGGGGAAGAACGTTCGCTGCTTTCTCAGCAAAGACCTCTTTATATCTGGTGTATTCTTCCAGAAGGGGGGAAGCGACCGGCGTATCAGGGGAGAGGGCCAGGCTGGATGCGATTGAGAGGCGAGAGATTACTGGGGCCGGGATGAACCGCAATCCGCAACGAACAATCCGATTGATAGTGTATTGGTCATGGGCACGGGTGAGAAAATCGCATTCGTCCTCCCATCCGTTGTAAGCATACAGACATTCATCTTGGACAGAATTGACAAAGACGTGGCGGGGTGGAGGTCGGGGGGGAATGAAGAGCTTTTCTTGTCAGAGGTAGGCGCCCTGATGGAGGGAAAAGAGGAGCTTTGATTCATCGGTGGTTTCGGCGATCTGAAGGGTCCTTTTTACCCAGTCAATGGTTGGGTTGGCCTTCCGCAACCAAGGGAGTCCGAGGAATAAGTTATCCTTGCTTAGGTGCATAACATGGCAGGTGATCTGGTGAACGAGGCCTTCGGTGGAGACAAAGAGGTTGGCGATATATCGGATGGTCCCCTTGGTGTTAATGGTTCCATCGGCATTCTTGGCGTAGACTGGTTGGTCGAGCTTGGTCAGGGGAATCTTGTGTTTCTTAGCGAACCCCCAATCAATACAGCAGACATCCACTCCACTGTCGATCAAGGCGCGGGTTTCAACGGTTTGTAAGGTGTGCGAGGGAATGATAACTTGTACTGGGATTTGCATGGAGTTCGTAGAAGTTACAAATACCGAAGCACTAGGGGACTTAGATGTTGTGGCAGGTCCCCTTTTTAAAAACCCTGGGAAAATGAAATTCTCCTAACCGCTACTCCATCCTTGTCTTTGTCGGCGTCGTCCGGAATTTCTTCCAATTTAGGGATGTCAGAGGTGGTGATTGCTTTGACCGCCGGCTTCTTTCCTTTGGAAAATCTAGGACAATTGGTGGAAAGGTGGCCCCCTTCCCGACAGCGGAAGCAAAGGTTATTTTCGATGCATCGCTTTCGTTCAGCAGGAGTGAGTTTGGGGATAATGGTGCGTACAGCGTCTACGTCCATAGCATCAGGATCGGGAGGAGCGGTTTTCGGGGTAGGATGGAATCCATGGAAGACTTTCCTGCTCCCTCGTTTCACCAGATCTCTAGCTCGTTCTTTCATGGCAGCGAAATGGGCGGCCTTGGTATACCAGTCCTCGATCTTGTCGAGGGGGATCTCCATACTCTGAATTTTCCACATAAGGGGTTCCGGGATCCCGATAGCATAATAACTGATGAGGATGTTAGCATCGGTGACCTTGGAGATAGCGACGTGGTTTTGGAAGCGAGCGGTGTATTCGGTGAGGGAAGGGGAATAATCCCCATGCTTGTTTTTGACCATCTTGGTCGTGGCAAGCCAATGAAGGCTGGAAGCGATGGTATCCTTTCATACGAAGGACTTGGAAAAAGAGTCACAAAAGTCAGTGAAGGTTCCGAGGTTAAGCGTAGCCTGAGCAAGGATCTTTTGTCGGTAAGTGGCGGCCCAGACTTTTGCCGACCCCTTCTTCATGAATGATAGCGCATAGGCTACTTTCTTGGCATCAGTGTCATAGATCTCGGAATTAACTGCGAGGTAGAAGGTGACGGTTCCGAGCCAATCTTCTGCTTTGGCAAAGGATCCATCAAAGTCCTTGGAGGTTCCAAGGCGAAGCTCGGTGGGTTTAGTCGTTGGTGCTGTGGGCATAGTGGACTGAGGTGGGGCGGTCAGGGGTAGGTGGGATAGTGGAAATCCTCCGAACGGTGGAGGGTTATGAGCTCGAGGGGTTGGTGAAGGCGGAGTGGGTTCCCTAGGGATGGTAAGTCCCGAAGAGAATTGGTGTCAGAGAGTAAGTTCTTCTTCGGGTCCGAAGAGAGTGTTGAGGTCTAGGTCCAGGTTGGTATCTGGGGATGACACAGTGTCTTGGGGGGCTTCCGACTCTGATAGGTCAGTGGGCGGGGGTTCTTGTGGTCTGGACCAATGAGGATCAATGGTGGGTCGCTGGGATGCAATGATGGTTTGAGGATTCGAGGGATCTGCTCATGAAGAGCACGCTTGAGAATCAAGGAGTTATTGGAGCTACAGCGGAGGTAGTCCACACGAGACAGAAGCTTGATCTTTTGTTACGCTTCGCCGTAGGCTAGACGTGATCTCAAAGGAGTCAAGCAGTCGAGGTGTCGGAAGCTTGGATGACGCAAAGTTCCTCTAGCCGTGGTGCTACTAGAGGGCTTCCCTTGAGATGAACTCAAAGGGTGGGCAAGGGTTGAGACGGGAGGATCAAGCAAAGTCTGCAAGAACTCGTTGAATTGAGAAGATCAAGCTTAGTGTTACAGATTGAGTGCTACAGTTTAAATAGATGAGCCGTGGTAATCAAATAGAACTGGGTGGAATATCATAGAACAAAGATGAGTCAGTCATAGAACCTGGTAGAACGATGAGGAACCGTGGTGAGTCAGCGTTTACAAAGCATGGAAGTCGAGAGAACATTCAGGAATGTTATGAGTAATACAAAGATAAAAGATGTCGTCGGGCGGGGCTCGAACGACAGGACAACAGGATACAAAGCGAGAGGTAAGCATAAGGTCAGGAAAGCGTAGTGGAAAGGGGCAAGGTAGGGAAAAACGTAACATCGCCCCTGTTCACATCTTTCCCACTTTCTACAACATATTTCTTCTCATGCCTGTAGACCAAAGGGACATGTACCTACTGAACTCCATCTCTCCTTCTCGTAACCCTTCACCTCCCCCTCTTCCTATCAATACCCCATCCTCATTAGCCTCTCGACTCTCCTCCCCCCCTGCCACTCCCACTGTGGTCGCCTCTGAAGATGAAGAAGATGCTCTCTCCTCCTCCTCTGAGGAAAGCACTATTCCTATCCCACGCGATGCTCCCCATTATATCAACCTACCCAACGGACGACAATCCCTATCCTCTCCTTTTCATGCCCTTCCTAGAGCCCCAGCCCTGGCTCGCCTGCCTGCCACTCCCACAACTCGGTGCTTCTATTGCAATATGATGGGTCACTACCTTGAGGACTGCGCGAACTACCAATGCCCCACCTGCAGAACCTCCGCTCCAGGTCACCCCTCTACTTCTTGTTTGTGGAACCAATGCAGTTACTGTCATAACTGGGGACATGCAGCCCGCTTTTGCCCCCATAGAAACTGTGGCATTTGTCGCCAACTGGGTCACATCACAGATGAGTGTCCATTTGACCGTCTATCCCCCTTGCAACAGCTGGCAATATACGGAGGTCCCTCACTCCCTCCGGTCTAACTGATGGACAAGTTGAGGATTAGTGATTGAACCTGGGGTTCAATTGTATAGAGGGGGTAATGTTACAATTTTCTTCCTTCATCGTTCTATCTTTCTTCTGTCTCTCTCCTCTTCTTTATGCACATGGAGAGGCAATTGCTCTTCCCATTACTTTTACTTCTTGATGATAACTGGTCCCACTCATCTCACATTCTATGATCTCTCTTGTTGAATAGCTCTCTACATCTTGGACTTATCCCTCCTCCATCGCTTCTCTTATAGTGATTAGTGTCCCCAATCTTTCCCTTTTCGTCCCCTGGTCCATGCACAGTTCCCCTAGCCTATTTAAGTAGCAATCTCATTCCTGTAAAACCTATTCAGAATCTGCGCAATATTAGCATGAGCTTTTGGGTCACCCTTGGTCCTTGAGACAAACCACGTCCACTCTAAAGATATCTCTTCATTGAGCGTGCTCTCCGTGAGCAGATCCCTCTGAAGACTTTAGAGCTGTCCCAGTCATACTTCGTTTGTACGCTACGTGTAACAATGATCAAGGGGGAGCCAGGACAGGCTCATCATGGGGACTAAGCAAGGGAGTGCTTAGCAGGTTCTTGGCGATGCATAGGTGTGGGGTCCAGTGAGGACTAACGGTGGGCTGGCTGGCTGGGTAAGCCAGGACTAGGCTAAGTGAGGGACAAGGTATGGCTAGGTAAGCCATGACTATGGCTGAGCGAAGAAAAAGTATAGGGGCACGATGAATCATAACAGTCATTGATCCAAGGTAGGGGGTACGCATCTCGGATGGTCTGATCGTTGAGCTTCCGATAGTCCATGCATGGTTGGAGTTTAGGGTTACCGGCAGAGTCAAGTTCTTTCTTCTGGACAAAGAAGAAAGGGGATGCTTGAGGTGAGTTCAAGGGGCGGATAGCACCAGACCAGAGGTTCTCTTCTAGGAAGGCTTCAGTGGTGTCACGTTCCTGTGGGGATAGTGGGTACAGTTTACCTATCTTGGATTCAAAGCCTTCTTTAAGGTTAATCTCATGGTCATAAGTCCGTTCCAGTGGGAGCTGTCCGATTGGTCGTTCTTCAAACACCTTTCGGAACTGCTTGTACTCTGCAGGGAGGGTGACCTCGGGTTTCTTGTTGAACTCCGCTTGCACGAGCTGCATGGCAGAAGTGATCTTGGCGATGACCGGAGAACCTAAGGGGTAGAACCGCGATCCACACTGTTGGATCCGACCTATATGATAGTGATCGTGAGCTCTCTGACAGAACTCGTTCTCCGACTCTTCGTCAAGATACTCATAGAGTCGAGCGTGGTCAACACAGTTGACCTTGACCTGGCATGGGGGGGTCCAGTTGAAACTAGGTCTCTTGAATCGATCACTATACTTGGAGGTAGCGACATTGTGTTCCTGAAAAAGAACCTTGGATTGGTCGCAGGATTCAGGGATGTCAATCGTCTGTTTGAACCAGTTGATCTTTGGATTGGTGGAGTGGAGCCAAGGTAGTCCAAGGATAACGTTCTCACTTCCACAGGACATGATGTGGAAGAGAACTTTCTGGGTGATCCCTCCAGTGTTGGCGTAGAGGGTGCAGGTGAATTGGATGGCTCCATGAGAGTTACTAGATTGGTTGACATTCCGAACGGGGATAGGTTTCGGTAGTCACGTGATGGGGAGTTTGTGTTTCCGCACAAAGTCCCAGTCGATGCAAGAGATGTCGGCGCCACTGTCAATCAGGGCATGGGTGTCAATGGCTTTGAGGGTGTGCACAGGTACAATGAGCTGAACTGGGATTTGCATAGATTTGCAAGTCTCAGATACTAGTACATTGGCACATCTAGGAGGAGTCTGCATTGACAGGGTCCTCCATTCTAAAAATCCTTTCGAGAGAAGGAAATCCTAGCTACTGACTCGGCTTTGTCATCATCTTTGCAGTCGGCTAGCTCAGGGATGTCATCCTTCTTGACCTTTCAGGCTTTCTTGGGGTTCTTTGAGGAGTCGTAGGCTTTGCACTCTTTTGCCATATGGCCGGTCTGGTGGCATCGGAGGCAGCAGCCTTCCTTGAAACACTTCTGCCTTTCGGCCTCAGTGAGCTTAGGGGGGAGGTGGACTGTGTCGACATCCATGGCATCAGGGTCCTTGTCTTCCTTCTTAGAGTAAGTCGGTACGTACGAAGTACCGGGTTTCTTGTGTTGCTGAGTGATCCCTCAGGCTCAGCGGCGGTGGGAGTCGAAGAGAGCCACCTTCTTGTACCAGTCAGCAACTTTAGTGGGGGGGTTCTCCATCCAGAGAACATCGAACATCAGATCTTCGGGTATACCCGCAGAGTAATAAGAGACTAGAACCGAATCATTGGTTACTCCTGCGGCAGATACCTTGGACCTAAACTGGGCGGTGTAATTAGCCAAGGAAGGGGAAAACTCACCCTTCTTTCCTGGGATCATTTGCTTAGTGGCAAGCCAAGTGAGCACATTGGTAACCGATTCTGAGTGGAAGAAAACTCCTTCGAATTCGGCAACGAAGTCAGACCACTTCCCAAGAGAGAAGCCTCCACCTGAGACCTTGGTTTCTTGGAAGGTATCAGCCCATGTGGATGCTGTACCTTTCTTCATGAAAGAGAGTGCATAGGCAATTCGCCTAGCATCATCATTGTAAATCTCTGCATTGATGGATAGGTACAGTTGTACCGAGCGTAGCCAAGGCTTCGCTTTCATGAGGTTTCCGTCAAAGTCTTCGGGGACTCCGAGACAGATTTCTGTGGGCTTGGTTCCCATAGTGGGAGTCTGGGGCTGGGGGGCGGCTGGGGCCATGGCTGGGAATATACGACCGCTTTGAGCGATCGGAGTTGGTGATGGTGGGGTGGGGCTATGAGGGATAACTGCTCCTGCTGAAAGCTAGTGAGACAGTAATCTAGAGAGTTCTTGTGATTCTGCTTCCATGGAGGGAGAGCGTAGCTCAAGGTCGGGGTCGGGGTTATCAGAGTTCTTGGTGGAAGCTTCTGAGTCTGATGATTCTGAGGATTCAGCGGTTTGTTGTTCTGTGGCTCTCCACAAAGTGGAGATCGGTGGCGGTCAGGCTGAGAAGGAGGGCCTACTCGATGGTAGCCACAACGTGGTAAGCTAGAGCTTTTGTTACGCTTGGCCTGGGTAGGGTCGAGCATAGACTCAAGGGTAAGTTCTGGGACTAAGGAGTACCAGTGTTCTTGACACTACGGTATGACAAGGGACCTTCAGTGCGAGGTATTTGCTCACAAAGAGCATGCTCAGTGTCAAAGGATACGATGAGTCTGAGGAGGACAAGTCTTATCCCGGTCTTGGGAGATCGAGCGTAGGAGTTATCTCAAAGGTATGATTGAGTAGCTCTAGCTTAAGGAGTACAGGCGTAGAGACTATGGTTTATATACTTGAGCCATAGAAGGTCATGGAACTCTATGGAATGAGCGGAAGAACAAGGGACAAAAGGGAGATATGACTTGGGAAGCGTAAGGACTTGGGAGGAGTCAAAGCGAGTCATATCCGCTGTGGATCTGTTGATCAGTGTCGATCAGAAGCAGCTGTCAATCAGTGATTATCATGAAACAAAGAAGTGGCTGGAATGGCCCGAAGCGACAATGACAGTGGAGTCATTAGTCAGAAATGAAACATGTGATGCGGTCCGTGGGAATAGTGACCTATGTGCCGTGCGAGAGTAGTCTGGGTAACGCCAGATGAGATGGATAGTGATCCATTGAGGCTAAGCTAAGTAAAAGAAAAGAAAGAAATAAACAGGGCCAGGTCAAGTCATAACAATCTTGATGACTGGGGAGGATTATAACCCCGATGGTAGGGAGTTAATATCTTGTATGTGATGTGATTGGTGGTATAGTGTCTGATCAAGCTTGATGGGCTTGTGGTCCTCTAGTTGTGTGGCTTGTCCAAGTTAATGGATCTCCGTTTGAGAAGCCTCAGTCAAAGAGGGTGATGAATGGTATTCCATAGATATATCATCTGAAATATGGATGTGTATAGTCAATCTGTCTTTCACTGCAGACTGATGTGGAATCCTTGAGATCAAGTATCTCAGTTCAAGTTATGACAATGAACTGGTAAGAGCGTGGTTGCTGTGAGATCGACGATGTGTTGATAGGAGTGATGGTCATCACCTCATGAATATGTGCATCTGTGAGTGGGCAAACAAGAGAGCAAAACCTCTATAGTAAAGGTGAATATCATCATCATATAAAGGAATGACTTCTGCTGGATATGAATGTACTGTATGAATATGAATGAGAAATCCAATGGAGTCTTGATGAAAGCTCTTCTTGAAGTACTGCGATGTTCAAGGTTGGATTTAGTATGTGTATACTAATATCACGGTTGGCTTTCTTCAACATGTGTTTCTCCTGGCCTTGCTTCATCTTGTAAACTTTCATGGTATGATAGTCTTGCAGATCTTCGCCTTTGATGGTCATAAGATTCTCTTATCCGTATAGCAATGACTGTAAATTATAATAGTGGTACTTCAATTAAGAAGTCCTGGATGAAAGTGTGAAGTTTGTGTAACCCATGTGGGATCTCATCTAGAGTGTGCCACATGTCTAGGTTTCCTGTCTAGATGTCTATATCTGGTGAGAAGATTTGTAGATTTGTGATGTATAATCTCATCTCTTGATAATGTACTCCTCCTGAATCTTCATCATATAATGAGTCTGATGATTCCTGGCAATAACTTGAACTCTAGGTAATTATGGTGATGAGATTCAATATGACCCTTCATGATATCTTCATGGCTTGGATGATGCTGATCTGGTTGGTGTATATGGCATCCATGAGATGGGTCTGTGTATATGTATGTAGAGGAGTGAGCCAGCAATTTGTTGCTACAGCTTTGGTATGTGGAGAATGAGATGAGTGCAGAGTAGTATCTTCCTGACTCTAGGTGAATCTAGTGGGTAGAATCTTCTGTTCCATGGATGTCCACTTGATGTAATGAATACAATAGAAGAATGTCTTCTTCTGGTGGATGGTAGGTTGTCTTGGAATAGATGAATGTAAATGGATGGGTTAAGGCGATGTTGATATGGTGTCTTCTGGGATGTGAACATAACATGACATTTTGTAAATCACTTGACTTATATCTGAAACAACCCAAAGCATCTAGCACTGAGCAGTTATCATGAGAGGGCTTGACTAGGTCGCACATGTCATAGTGCCTTTATACTGGGCTAGAGTGGAAATAGTAGAAATGTAGTCACCCTAGCATAGAGCACCTAAGCTCCGAAGGGGAGTATGCCTAATGGGAGGACTAGGCCAAAGTCTGACTGGTGTTAATCCTATACAGGATCTCAAGTAGGCGATTGGGGAACTCTCCAAGAAGAACAAGACTGGTGTTAGCCAGCTTGGCTCCTGGTCTTTTATACTATAGTAAGTTATTTGTACATGTTAGGTAATTAAGCTAAATAAGGATATAGTATGTGACAGCATAGCAAAGCATGAGGGAAACATAAGGCATAAGGCTATGAGGCAGTAATTAAAAGAGAAGCATAATGGAAATGAAAGAAGACTGAATAAGAAATGGAAGCGATGTGCATAGCCATGCACAGTGCGGAGATGAAGAGATCTAAGATATAGTGAACTCTATAATAATGTCAATAAAGATAAACAATAGTGTGTGTGATAAGATGTCAAACGTTGACAAGATAAAGATAAGATGAAAAGATAAGAGATAAGTTAAGAGAACTTAGCGTGTAAGGTGAAAATTGACTTCATAGAAATTGAACTGTAACAATATCAGTTTAAGTTCTGACGATAAACTGTGGAAAGCATATGAGTAGTGTCAAGTGTTCTCTAGCTTCTTGCTAGGTTGGCCTGACGAGCAGGTCTTCAAGAGTGGAGAACTTCCTAGGACTAATCAACAAAGACTGAATTGGTCAGAAGGGTCTTCAGTGTGAAGGTAACTCTTGAAGCTTCTTGCTTCTTCTGTGGGACATGTGTTGGAATGAATAATCTGTTCTTGATGCTGCCAATCAAGATTCAAGGATGTAGATTGATTTATCAATCTGTCCAGGAGATCTGATCTCTAGTCTCTTCGTTTCAATGATTTAGATCAAATCAATGATCTGTTGAGGGAATCGGGTCAGTGCCATGATGCAACTTGAGCTCGTAGAGTATCTGGGATCTATCTTGATATTGTGGTCATAGACCAATCAATAGTTGGCTTAGCATAAGTAATCAGAGTATCTTCAATCTTGATCGATATGTTCTAGCAGAGCATCTCTTGTCATGGTCAATGCTAGTGTTGCCATCTTGGTAGTATGATGCTTGAATTGTCAAGTTGAGTATGAGAGTGGGTTGTTTTGATCTCATTGCATACCTTATCCGGTTAGGGATTGCCATTGAAGATGACTCAGGTAGAGATGAAACAAAAGCTGTAAAAGCTGTAAAATCTATAAAATCCCCATCATGTTCCAAACACATGACAGGTAAAAGTATGGCATAAAGTTGGTGGCAGATAGCTGGGCGACAATGCCTAGCTCAGTTCAAGTGTAGTGATGAACTGGGAAGAGCACACTGAATTCTTGTTCTGGAGATGAATTCATAAAGGGCACTGGGAATGTTCCCATAAGCAAGAGTAGGGTGCTCATAGTCATGTTTTGAATGTTGTGATGCAAGTATGACTCCTTCTTCATCAAACAAATCAAAGACTGCATTTGAGAAGAAGTGTGTTTGGGATGCACAAGACATAGTCTGCATGCAAGGTGAACAGACTTGCAAAAATCCTCAGATCTTGGTGTTGAAACAACCCAATGTCTAGCACTCAGCGGTCGTCATAGAGGGCTAGACTAAGCTACCAATGTCGTAGTGCCTTTATACTGGGCTAGAGTGGAAGCAGGATAGAATCATAGTCACCCTAGCATAGAGCACCTAAGCTCCAAAGGGGAGTATGCCTAATGGGAATTCTAGGCCAAAGTCTGACTGGTGTTAATCCTATACAGGATCTCAAGTAGACGATTGGGGAACTCTCCAAGAAGAACAAGACTACACTAAGTAAACTATTGTATCGTGGTGTAGTACTTGTGTTATACCATAACGTATGGTGCCTGTATCTAAATGGGCATCATAAGAGTACTTCATAAACATACTATATCATAAGCCTAATCGTAAATGTAATCATGTACTTTGTGAGTGGCACAGCCACGAGCGTGAGAGTATATAAAGATGTTCCCGTCGTAAGAGCATTACATAACCTTGCCGCCAGGTTGAATGATGCAAGGGGCTCTGTAAGGATGTCATCATGAGGGCCGTTGCCCGTAATGGTAGAACGTGGTGGGAGCGCATGGCATCCCGAGGATATCGTTGTGGGAGATGAGCAATAAATGTGAGCTCATCGAGGAACGTGGAATAGTGAGCATGTAGCTCCATCGTATGCCAGGATCATCTGGCCAAGTACAGTTTAAGGACTTGTCTGAGGTCCAAGTACGAGTTCACGAGTTTAGGTTTATTGGACTGTATGTCCTCAACCCTCGTTGTCACTGTGACACCCACTACTGTTGTAGGGGAATCTCCAGAAGAACAAGACTGGTGTTACCCAGCGAGTTCTCTTGGGTTTTTATACTCTAAATACTGTGTGTTACATAATAAATAATTAAACTATATAAGGTTAGAGTATGTGGCAGCATAGCAAAGTGGAAGGGAAACATAAGGCATAAGGCTATGAGGCAGTAATTAAAAGAGAAGCATGATGTGTAATGCGCATAACGGAAATGAAATAGAAGTTAATGTGAAAAGGAAGTGATGTGCATAGCCGTGCACAGTGTGGAGATGAAGAGATCTAAGATATAGCGAACTCTATAATAATGTCAATAAAGGTAAACAGAGGAAGTCTGTGGTAAGATGTCAAATGTTGACATGATAAAGATAAGATGAAAAGATAAGTTAAGTTAAGAGAACTTAGCGTGTAAGGTGAAAATTGACTTTGTAGAAATTGAACTGTAACAGGTGTTAGGAGTAGTTAGTGCTATCCAATGCACTATGGTGTCTGGTTTGATGTATATCAGTTTAAG
>JBBPSV010000588.1:0-16128 GCA_038093795.1 Retiboletus fuscus
GTTAGTCTAGACTCCCTCATGTACATAGCCTTCCACATAGCCTTAGCCTTACCTAGTCCTCACTCTAGCATAGCATATCATAGATCTAGTGTACACACCTGTAAACTCCTAGACACTATATAAGCCTTCTAAGACTTGACTGGCTCCCCAGTCTTGTCCTCTTGGAGTTCTCCCTAACACTCCAATGCCACAAGTCACCCCTAACTTGACCTCTTGAAGGCTTAGCACCCTAGTAAGGTGTTCGGTCATTTCACTGACAGTATTTTTAATGTAGCTACAAAGAGAAATAACACTGCAAAACAAAAAATTGCTTGTCTGTGTTGCTGAACACCATCATCACAGTCTCCCTCTACTGCCATGACCCCACCACCACCAAAGCAAGTTCTGAGGTTGACTGAAAAGGCTAGGGAGGCCATGATTGATAAGGTCCTCACAGTCTGAATGCCTGGTATGAACAAGTGGAGACTCAGTGGAGGGTCCAACCAAATGGTAACTACTGCAGACCCACCTATACCATTGACACAGGTTGCAAAACAGGCCTGCTGAGTCACAGACTCTGCAGAAGTCAAGACCAAGCCTGAACTTGAAGAAAGAATGGTGGGCAATGGCACAGGCAACAGCTTGCACACATGCTCACTGAGTCTTGAAGAAATACTGCCTCCAGGCAATAACTCTGAAGAGACTCCTGATGAGGAGCTACAGTAAGTCCATCTGTTCAGCTTCAACCTATCAAATGAAGGCTAAATGTTATTGTAGAATGCTTACAAAAAGAATGGACATCACTGATATACCAGTTCTTCGAACTGACACTGGACATCAAGATCATTGATGGTTGTTGTATCCATGTGTTCAAGTGCAGTGCTCATGGATGCAAATCTACAGTGTGTCAGTGCCTGGACAAAAAGGATGCCTGGTCCACTGGGAATATGCATAAGCATATGAAAGCATGCTGGGGTGAGGAGATACTCCAAGCTGCTGATGACACCAAGGACATGGGTCAGGTTTGAACACACGTTGTTGGTGGCATCCTGTGAAATGGATCAATCACAGTGGCATTCAAGTGAAAGGGGAAAGGAAAGATAACATACAGTAACCAACAGCATATGCATCCTGAGGCCAGGGCAGAGCTGGTTCACTGGGACATG
Source organism: Retiboletus fuscus (assembly GCA_038093795.1). Taxonomy (NCBI): domain Eukaryota; kingdom Fungi; phylum Basidiomycota; class Agaricomycetes; order Boletales; family Boletaceae; genus Retiboletus; species Retiboletus fuscus. The sequence goes on from JBBPSV010000588.1 coordinate 1,146, forward strand.
GAGAACTTGCATCCTTTTTCAATCATCAAGGATTGCAGGTTCTTAGCGTTGATGAAAACCAGTCAACCAGAGTATTACTTACCATCTGCTGAGATGGTGTCATGAGACATTAAACAGGTGTTCACCCATATGTGCAACCACATCACTAAGATGTTGAGGGTGTGTTACTAGCAACAAGTGTTAGCATTGACATGAAATGAACTTAATTTGGACTTACTAGGAGTATGAAGGCAAACTCCATTTCACAATGGATGCTTGGACTTCTCTGAACCACCAAGCATTCGTTGCATTCTGTGTGCACTTGGAGAAAGATGGAGCACCCCTGACATTTCCATTAGATATGGTAGCAGTAGCAAAGGTTCATGGCAACTTACCCATTCCAAGCAAACATTCTGAGCAAACATTAATGGGAGAATCTAGTCCCACACAGGTGTTGAGCTGGCCAAGGCATTTGAGCATGTCCTGGATGAATTTGGTATAGCAGACAAGGTAAAAATGAATGACTTTGCACTTACCAATGTTACTGCTGACTTGAACTTGTAGATTCTGAGTGTGATGTGTAATAATGCATTGAACAACAATTCAATGATTAAGCACCTTGCCAACCTTGTTCCCAAGTTCATGGGTGCACTGAGCCAGACACGTTGCTTTTTGTACATAATCAACCTGGTTGCCAAGTCATTAATTTGACTCTTCAACATTAAGAAGAAAGATACAGACCAGGCTCTGGAGGCAGAAGATAGTGATGATGAAGATGATGACATACCAGCGCTGGAGGAAAACATCGGTGATGATGAAGAGGTGACTGATAATGAGGCAGGGTGGGTTGACAAGGTTCAACTCTTGGCCTCTGAGGAATGCAGGAAGTTGAATGAGAGCATTCTGCCATTGAAGTTAGCTCTGGCAAAGGTACAAGAACAGAATAGACACACTGGCTACCTAACCATAGTCTACAGATCCATAAACTTGCCTTTAAGATCATCCATTCAAGCACAGTCCTTTTGCTGGCCTGGAAGCAACTCCTGCAAGACTTGAATGAGGCCAAAACATTGATGTCATGGGATGTTGCAACATGGTGGAACTCTACCTTCGACATGCTTGATTATGTCCTCTCATATCGGACAGCTATTGACCAGATCACTGGACGGAGGGATTTGAGGAAATATGAGCTGAACAACAACAAGTGGGCCTGCTCGACTGAGCTGTGTGAGGTTTTGAAGGTGCATCGCTGCATGCTGGGAACCTTGAGGCACAATGAATAATCCTCACTTACCCAATCAGATTCTCAAACATGCAACCAGTTTCTTCTCATGTTTGATGCTGAACCTGGCTACTGTTATCCCAGTGATGGACTATATCAACGAGTATTTCACCACCAAGTCACTCGACCAAGACCTCTCTCAAGTGGCTTGGTCATCTATCGAGATCACTCAATGGACCCTCAACTGTTACTATGTGCTAACTGATAGCTCTGAGGTATACTGGATTGCCATGGGTAAGTCCAGTTGCTGTGTGCATGTCATGATACACATGCTCACAAGTTTAAAAAGTTATGCACTCCCATCACAAGCTAGCCTATTTCAACAATGCAAATTGGGAGCATGAATGGACTGAAGCAGCAGAGGCCCTCACATGGAATATGTTTGCTGAAGTTTATGAATGACATGAGCAGCATGAGGATGATCACCAGGTCAGTGAGGATAAAGAGCCATCCACAAAAATCAAGGTATGTCTATTCAAGTTCATATACTATTTGATCTGATTACATGGCACACAGAACATCTTTGACACTCTTCCAGCTCTGGCCCTACTGAAACAAGGTGATCTCTGCTGTGAAATAGAGTGCTACTTAACTACTGATGTGGAAGATGTCTCAGATCTGTTGAAATGGTGGCATGAGCACAAGTCAGTCTATCTGGACCTCTCAAGAATGGCATTGGATTATTTATCCATCCCTGGTGAGTCCAATGGAGCCTTGTTGGTTCAGTTGCACTGACAGTTTGATTAAGCAACATCAGTTGATGTTAAGCACCTGTTCAGTCAAGGTTGGCTCTTGCTGAGTCATGTATGCTCACCACTGAGCATGCAATCCACATGTGCTGTCCTTTGCCTGGACTCATGGAGCCTCCTTGGATTTATGAAAAAGGTAGATATCAATCAAGTTGTCACACTGCTGGATGTTTAGGGGGAAGAGGATGCACTGGAGAGGGGTTGGGATGCAATTAATGAAGTAGAGTAGTCTACTATTAGATATGTATTCATAGCAAACTGTGATGACCCATGGGTAAACCCATCATGGGTATACCCATGGGTCCAATTTTGGATATCTATGTGCTAACCTGTACCCACAGTGTGGGTATGGGTAAATATGTGGGTACAGGTATGGGTATGAGCCAAAACACCCATGGGTTTACCCATGACAGACCCTAAAGCTTATCCAATGCTGTCATGCCTGCTCCACATACCATACTCCCAGCACCTTGCTTGCCCCTCTCTGAAACAACCCAAAGCGTCTAGCACTGAGTGGTCGTCATGAGGTGCGGACTTCGTTGACTAGGTCGCAAACGTCGTAGTGCCTTTATACTGGGCTAAAGTGAAGGTGGAAGAACGTAATCACCCTAGCGTAGAGCACCTAAGCTCCGAGGGGGAGTATGCCTAATGGGAATACTAGGCCAAAGTCTAACTGGTGTTGACCGTAAGCGGGGTCTCAAGTAGATGATTGGGGAACTCTCCAGAAGAACAAGACTGGTGTTAGCCAGCTTGGCTTCTGGGTCTTTTATACTCTATGGACGGTACATTACATAATAAGTGATTAAACTATATAAGGATAGAGTATGTGGCAGCATAGCAAAGCAGAAGGGAAACATAAGGCATAAGGCTATGAGGCGGAAATTAAAAGAGAAGCATGATGTGTAATGCGCAGCAGTGCACAGGAATGGAATGGAAGAGAAGCATGACGGAGATGAAAAGAAGCGTAATGTGAAAAGGAAGCGATGTGCATAGCCGTGCACAGCGCGGAGATGAAGAGATCTAAGATGTAGTGAACTCTATAATAATGTCAATAAAGGTAAACAAGAAAGAGTCCGTGATAAGATGTCAAGCATTGACAAGATAAAAATAAGATGAAAAGATAAGATAAGTTAAGAGAACTTAGCGTGTAAGGTAAAAATTGACTTCGTGGAAATTGAACCGTAACAATCTCTAACCAAGTATCTATCATGAACCAAGTTGTCTTTCTGGTTCAGATACCCAGAGAGGAACTTGAGAGGTTGAACTTCAATACTCCATGATACTTCAATACCTTTGCATTCCGCAGAGAGACCATTGTATCCTACTATGAGAGTGCTGGATTTGCATTCCCAGTAGACTCATATGAACTTACACCTCACATCCCTCTTCACTTCCAAGGATATGAAATCCTACATTGAGACCAATTTGTTCTCAACTCTGACTTCATCAATCTTCTAAGATCGTTCAAAGTCAACTTCAAAGACTTTGACCACTATGGATGGATTGGGAATCCATTCCCCACTGATCCTTACAATGATATCATCATACCTGCTGAGCAGAGATATGAGATTGGTGAAGTACTGATGCAGAGAAAATGGAATAGGCAGTTCAATAAGTACCATCGCTTGTGCTTCAAGGTGCAACATCCATACTACAAGCTATACATTGATTCACTAATGAAGATAGCAGATCAGGAAAGAGAGATAGATGCCCTCACTAGAGGAGGTGAACAAGCTCAGGAAGAAGTACAGAGACTTAATAGGGAACTTGAAGAGATTGAAGGTATTCTGCAAGAAGATGAGAGACTTTGATGGGTTTTACGACCTCATCAAGCCCCATAGAGATGGGTTAAGAAGAAACTGACTAAAGTCAAGATGGCCCATGTTGAGATACCTAGGAGGTTGCTATGCAAGAGATCTGTGGCCAAGATTAGGGCACAACTCTGAGAAGTTCTCAGGAGCTGCTGATTCATTTATTATCATGAACTCTTTTTCACAATACAGCTTTGAATGGTTCTATGAATCCTGTGATCAGGAATTTCTTTACATAACTGATGATGTTTGTATTATCAACCCACACTATGTGGAGAACTTGGACTTTGTCCAGTTTGAGACTCTATCTACAATACAACATCATCAAGAACCATCATCAGCACTCCTAACCCAATCCACTTCTATCCCACTCCACATTCTTCTTTCACCTTTACCTATATTCCAGGGACTGGATGTTCCTTCACACACTCCATTATATTCTGAGATAGACTATGCAAGTACTGACCTTGATTCTTTCGAACAGTTTATCTTCTCAATCATCTTCAATTGAACTATGGCACTTTCATCTATCTCTGAGTTCAAGATTGACTCTTCCATCCAATCCCACATTCCAGTTCTTACTAGCACTTCCAACTATAACCTATGGACCCAGCTTATCTGAAGTGCCCTTAATGTCATTGGCACTTACTCCTGGGTATCAGGAGATACAATCTATGCTGGCCTTGCTAACACCAACCCAGCAGGATTACTCACAGATAGACTCAAGTGGAAGCAACATGACACATGAACACTAGGGACCATGTCAGTCTACCTATCACCAGAATTACAACACCTGGTTACCTGGGACTATGTACCCAGAGACATCAACAATGTTCACATTGACTTTCCATCCCTAGCTAAAGATCTATGGGACAAGCTTGTCATCTTATATGGCACCACTGGAGTCACAGGCCAGTTTTATTTATTCAAAGAAGCGATGTCTCACCACATGAATGAGAGAAGTAATATAGTCACTATGGTGAACCAGATCCAGAAGAACTTCAATGATATGGCTATAGTGGGACTAGATCTCAAGGACCAATTCTGCGCCATGTTTATACTTGCCCAGCTACTGGGATCATGGGCAAACTTCCTATCTACCATCACTTAGACCACAACTCTTGTGAACTTCAAAGTTGAAGAGATCATACTGAAGATTGCATCTGAACTGCAACTTCAAGATGCCATGCACACTCCCCTTACCTCCCATGCCCACTACGTACAGATGGGAGAACAGTCTGAAGTGCATAGGACCAATATTATTCAATGAGGTCCACCACCTTTGCAACAACAGCTCTGGAATGGACAGGTACAATCTCAGAGAGGAGATTACCCCACTTGAGGGATGAATTGAGAAGGGAGAAGGGGACAAGGTAACCCTAGAGGTAATGCTTACCCTTACCAACAGGAATGCTCAAATGAGCAAGCTGCCCACAATAGGCAGAACTTCCAGATATGCCAGCAGAAGTGTGGTAGAGGTCGAGGAAGAGGCCAAGGACAGCAGGGCCATGCACAAGCACATGAGGTTGACAGATTCACCCACATCATAGAGTATGACAGGGGGTACAATGAAGATTATGCTGAGCAGGACTTCGAGTTACCAGCTTAGGCTTACAAGTTTGACACCAAAGATATTGCATCAACTACCACTGCTGTTGGATGGGAAGATAGGAATGATGAAGACAATAGTGTAAAACAAATAGATAGCCTGGAGGACTAGCAGGTAGTAGTCCTGGACTTGCAGAGGGAGTCAGAGGGCATGATGCATTTGTCCCTAAAGGGATTCTAACTCAGGGAGGAAGGTCTGGAGGTGAGTCCAGTGTACTAAACCCAGCTAGGAACTAGTCCAATTGTGAACCAGACTGAAAATGAGGAGAAACGGACAGTCTGACGGTCTGGACTGAAGGGATCAGTTGGCATAAGGCGTTGGAGATGATGAGAGACGATGGGACAACGTTGGGCAGTGGACAGTTGATGATGCATGGACTTAGATGATAGATGTGGAATGTGGGTGAGCCATATGCTGACATTACAAGTCAGAAAATACAAAAACTATATAGTCTGATCCAAACCAGACCGCTAAGAAACAATCTAAGTAAGGGACACAAAGTCCAGACTTCTAAGGGAAGTGGTAACTAAGGGGCATGACGATCCCTAAGAAGCTGAGGCTGTGTATGGACAAAGCAAGACAGAACCTTGTGAGTGAGCTCAAAACCCAAAACAAGTGGACCAAAACTTTAAAAGAAAAGAAGAATGAACAGTCCTAAAATGATATAAGTAACGTCATATGCACATGCAAGGGAGTAGTAAGGTGTGTGAGAGTGGAACAAGGAACAATAAAGTCAAACCGGTTTGAACTGGACCTACCACAAACACTGGACTGACCTACTGTGGACATGGACTGATTGGTTTGAGGATGGACTGACGATGCATGGACTGGACTGAGGACCCAAAATGCTAGAAGGGTGGAAAAGGCCTTATTTCAACTGTAGAGAGCTGGGACTCTCTACATCCACAGGGGACTTGCTACTGACTGTCCCCAGTCAGAGACATGACTTGCTAGAGGCATGGGAATCTGAGTTTGAATATGGACAATGCAGAGTGGAGTGCGTCAAAATGTGTTGTGGGCCTGTTCAACACGTGTCCTACATCTTCATCACCAACCACCACCATCTATCCCCTCGACTTCAATGTCTTTCACTGCCTGCTTTACTTCCATCTCTCAACGATCCGACCTGGTGGCCGACCAATGTGCTGCTGCATGCAAGGCGTTCACAGACATTATGGAGGAACTCCACACACTGGCCAAGTCAGTTCCAGACCCCACACCCGATCTATGTGAGGAGTGAGAGTATTGGTGCCCTAGGTGGGATGCTGCACTGGTGAGTCCACAGGCCTTCCCATTGTGGCGATGTGCTGACCATTCAATCCAACTTAGGCAAAGCTCACTGAGGTCATCAAGACAGCTGATGGCCTCGGGATCGAAACTGCCTTCGACCCAGTTGTCTTTAAGGACATCAACAAGGCCGATGTTCAACATTTGCTCTGGAAGTTACTGCTCACACCGCTCCCGCTGGTTCCCAACGAGCCCAAAGTAGATGAAATGCAGACCACAGAGGTGGCCATGGTGATGGATGTGGAGTGTGCCAAAGAAAAGGATGTGGAGCATGCCAAAGAAAAGGATGTGGAGCGCGTCGTTGAAAGGGAGTGCGAGGCTGTGCCTATGAAGGTCAGCAGGGCTGCATCATTTGGGGCTGCGTCCATCATCATGGACTGGTCCTTTGCTGCTAGGATGGAAGGGAGCCATAAGGTAAGTGGTTTGGTTGATCCACTCATGCCTGATCTAACCAGTGGGCTGTAGTGTTCCCACAATGATGACGACAACGACAATGATGACTCAGACAAGGAGAAGGAGTCCGAGCCAGTCAAGGTGAAGACGAAGACGGAGGGACCCGTCACCTGCAATCAATGCACTAGGCTGGGCATCGAGTGCATGAAGAGGGAGGGGTTGTCTTGTGTGCACTGTGGGAGGGCCAAGGCACACTGCAACTTCTTGACCGGGCGTGGTGGACAAAAGCCACTGAAGGTGGAGGTTGAGATCACAGGTGAGTCAGACTGATTCTGCCCATGTTTCATACTCACATCAGGCAATCTGGCCCCCTAGGATGGTGAGGGTGGGCACCTCTCAGGCCACCAAGGCGAAGGAGGTCCACCTCCTGTCCGATGACGAGGAAGAAGCAGAAGTCTGCAGAAGGCAAAGGCAAAGGCAAAGGCACCAGCAAAGAAGTCTGCCAGTGGGTCGCTGGGTTGGTCCAATGTGGCAAAGAAGTGTGACAAGGCAATCCGCCAGGTCATCCAACTGCAAAAGTGGGTCCACGACATGCAGTCATTAATGAAGGCGTTGGAGGCTGAGCACAAGGAGCTCATGGGAGAGATGGACAAGCTGGTGGAGAGCCTTCATGAGATCCAATAGATAGTCACCTGCATCATGTACATTTGTAGTCCATCAAGTCCATCAAGTACTAATTATATCCATCCATTCAGTCCAAGTCTGTGGCTAAACAAGAATGGAAAGAAGGTAAGTAAGAGAAAGAGGAGATATCAAAGTGAAACCAGGTGTGTGGGCATCTGACCCGACTTGTTTTCTTTGGTCATCTTTCAGCTTCTTCTACTACTGGACTGCCCTGGATTGGATCGTTCAAGGGTATGCATAAGGAAAAGAAAACAGGTGTGGTCTCTTAGTGTGTGGTCGAAGGCAAAGAGGGTATACAGGGTATAAGAGACTCGGTCAGTTTGAAACATGTAGAAGCTAGCTATCGATGTTTTTCTTTTCTTGTTTTTCGACAGATGACTATATAAGATATTTTTAGTGATTTTATATGTTTTCGGTTTGAAGCAGATTGAAAGGAACAGATCACTGGATGAAACCCAGGGTGGAACAAAGTTGTATAGTACTTTTTTGAAAGACGGTCTGTATGAGAACGGTCGATTGTTGGATTGCATAAGACAGGAAGGGGTGGTTATGCAAAGTTGATGGTGTCCGTGTCTTCATCATCTGGCTCTTCGACATCTTTACCTGCCATATGATCCAAGTCTTCTTTGTCCAAACTGGTAATGTGCATGACCGGGATCTTGGTCTGAAACCTCAGCCAGTATGGCACAAGATGGAACACTGCATAACGAAGTCTAGAGACCGAACTGTCTAACTCGGCCAGCAGATATGATCCTCCAGTAGTCCAGTGAAGGACGACTATCAGACTGAGGTACCTGGGCTTTGTCTTTTGATTCAACTCTTTCTCAATCCATGTATTATGAACCAAGACTAGGCTTCCCGGATGGAAGTCGTAGTCCTTAATCCGGTTCTTGAAAGCAGTCTCAAAGTGTTTGATGGACTTGAACCAAGCCCTGAGTACATGCTCCCGGATTAATTCTAAGTCTTCCTGATGCTTTTGGAGCTGATGAGCTCTCCAAGTAATCAGTCCAGATGAGGAGAGAGGGTTAGTATCGGATAGTGGGACAAGGAAAGTAGCTTCTGATAGATCAAAAGGGAAGAGTGGCTCGACGCCATAAACCATGAAGTAAGGGGACAAACTGGTGGATTTGAGGATGGTTACCTGCTCAGCCCAAAAAACAGAATGAGCGGCAGTATGCCAGTAAGCTTCCCCCCCCAGGGAAGTTTTAATGATGGCCTCCCGGACATCAAGGTGATGACACTTGACTATACTGTTTGCCTGGAAGTTATAGGGGGAGATCCAGATATGGTGAATATGATACTGGTCTGCGAGAACATCTAGAGATTGGATAAAAGTGGGGCCATTGTCAGTAATGATCTTGGATAGAGGGCCCCAGTGACACAGAATATCTTTGAAGATAAAAGAGGCCAATGTGGCACCGTTCTCGGTCTGCAGCATTCGCCATTCCGGATACACCGTCAGAGCACACCAGGCCTGAATGATATACCTATACCCACCGGACCGAGGCATGACCATCGTATCCAGGTGGGCCTTGTGAAACAAACCACCAATGATAGGGACCATAGGAGGGATGTGGAATCACCACATCTGGTGAATCTGGCATTCATGGCAGGTCTTGATGAACCTCTTGACATCCTTGACCAACATTGGCCACCAGAACCAAAGCAGCAGACGGGTCCAGACTGAAAAGACACCTTTGTGTCTGAGGCTATCATAAGCCTCCTGAATCAATCCATACCGACGCTCAGTCAGGATGACCAACTGGTGATGTCCGTGTGGCTCTCTGTGCCATAAGGATCTGTTGAGCACAAAGAACCAGGTAGCCATGTTAACGAAAGATTTGAAGTTGGCATCTGAAAGATCAGGTGGATGCTTTTGGGTTTCCAAGAAATCACAAATCTGACCAATCCAAGCCTCTTTGGCAACAGCTTTGGCGGACTGGGATATAATGGGGTCGTCCGAAGGGGACTGTGTGTCAACTGTAACAGATGACGAAAGGCAAGCCAACAAGGAAAGGTAAACCAGGTCCAAAGTAGACAAAGAATGCAAACAGTCCAGACAGCAGAAGAAAGAGCTGGTAGTATCCAGATCATGGTAGCATGAAAGTGAAATGTTGGATTGAGTGATGGACAAGACTGATCGTTTGTTCAACAAGGAAATAGAAAAAGAATATGCATCGTCGAGCCAGTCCTCAACATTGTCCTCCTCAGGGGGATCCTTATTGGAGGGAGGCTGACGCAAGAGACCATCTGGTCCAGCATGCTTTGCAGCAGGAATGTGAACAAGATGAAAGTAAAACAAAAGGATACCAGCGATCCACTGGTTGATGGTCGCATTTGGTTGGAGATCAGGGTTGTTGATCATCCCCTGAACATATTTGGCATCCATTTCGACCATGAGGTTAGTAACACCAAAGATAAAAATGTGGACCGCTCACAGGGCACGGAACAGCCCATACAACTCGAGCTTCGCCTGAGAATAGCAGCTCTTGACTTCATTCAGACTGATAGACCCAAACTGGTTCAGATAGCGTTTACCATCCTCGCTGGACTGCGACAGAATGTATCCAACTGCTATGACCGAAGTGTCAATGGCAAGGATCACCTCTCACCCAGACTCATAGTCCAAGCGGAGGAGCACAGGGGACTTCACTATTTCGTCCTTCAGACATTGCATAGCATCTCACTGGGCATCACCCCAATCAAAAGGGACACCCTTCTGGGTCAGATTGACCAATGGGCAGGTGATGGAAGCAAAATTTCAGATGAAAATATGTACCACCCCACAGGTTCCTAAGAAACTGTGGACCTGCGTGAGGGTCTGGCATTCGGGCCAATCATGGATCTTTTGGACCTTGTTTTTGTGGGGAATCTGACCCTCAAATATGCACTTGTGTCCAACGATAGTAGCGTCCGGTGCAGCGAGGACGAACTTCTTGGCTAAGACTGTGGTGTTCACATTCTCGAACTGCTGCAGGATCCTGTGGACAACGATTAGATGATTCCAAATAAACAAACAGATGCCCAGATTCTTGGGGATGGTCTTGTATGAGCCATCATCCCTTTGATACTGGGTTGTCTCGGATTTGACTGGTATGTCATCTATGAACGGGTGAGTGTGGTGTGGGATCTTGTCCTGCAAAACAAATGACATATTGGCCTGATAGACCTGGACAGCATTAGTATGTCCCATGGGTAGCATAGTGAGGTGATGCAGTCCAAGCGGGCTGTTAAACATAGTCATGTCCCGAGACTCCTCATGTAGGGGGCGCTGGTCATAACCTGCAAACAGGTCCATCATACCATAAACCACATATCCTCCGAAAGATTTGGCCAAATGTTCAATGAATGGTGGGACCAATGAATCCCAGATAGTGACCACATTGAGTGGCTGCAGGTCATGGACCAGCCAAAGTGTCTTCCCATTGAAGAACAACAAACCTGGCTCCTATGGAGAAGTCCAGGTAGTATGAAAGGTGAGGGGTGCAATGGGTTCGTCCCCAAAGAGGGTTCAAGGCGGAGGTGAAGTGCCAGAAGGGAATGGTCCAGGAGGGAGGATAGTAGTCCGATGGTAGATACGATAGTCCGGACACGTGAGTCCAAGGGGAGAGCAACGTGGAAGACGGCAGAGACGATGATGGCGACGAGTACGTGCATGTGTGTGTGTGTGGAGAGGATCCTTTGATCCTCCGAAGTCCAAAAGTCCCTTTGAAAACCAAAGGTACAAGACTTTATAGTCTGGGCATTTCCCAGGACTGTCAGGGATAAGGAACACGAACTCTAACTATAAAACGAAGCGAAGGCGATGACAAACAGTAGTGATAAATGATGACGATGAATGAAAGGGGTAAAGATAACTACTTGTAAGTGGTACGAAAGGAGACCGACAAAGACCGAACAAAAGGACTAATAGACTGGACTGGACTAACCAAGGACTAAGAGACCGGGTGAGGAAGGACGGACTGGACTAGGTAGACGATGCCCAGATGGAGTGTACACAATGAGGGATAGTCTGTAGGATGTGGTGGATTGATGGAATACAACACTAGAGACATACAAGTCTCTACATCCATGGGATACTTGAATACTGACTGTCCCCAGTCAGTGGTGTGGCATGGGAAACATGGACAATGCGGGGTTTGAATACATGGTCTTGACGCATCAAGCAGCTCGACCGCATCACGTCGCTCCACTTCTCTCTCTCTCCCTTCCATCGTCATCATCCACCACCATGTCCTCCAAACAGCAGTTCGCAAGCCGGCTCACCAACCTCCAAGTCATGACTGACATAGGCGCAATCGCACAAAGGGACGCGTGCCACAAATTGAAGAACGCCACGGACCGGCTCAAAGCGGAGGCCAGGTCCTGGCCTGACGACAGGGAAGACCTCAAGGATGACATTGACTCGTGGTTGGGGAGGTTCAGGTCAGCGATGGTGCATGTCTGGTCCATTCTGGTCGCGCGCGGGTGCTAACGAGACGGGAACAGTCTAGGATACATGGGAGACCACCAAGAAGGAGGGGGATGCCCTGTTCATGGACACCAACATGGACGAAGATGTCGCAGCCGAAATCGTCAAGGCTGAACACCAGTACGCGAAGTGGATGGAGTCGAGAAACATGCCACTGCCCATTGAAGAATCTGGACCATCCGTGGCTACGCAAGAGTCTGCGATGGAGACCGATGAAGTCGAGAAGAGCGTAGTGCCCGAGGTGGAGAAGGAGACGACGGAGACTGACGAGGTTGAGGAGGATGTGGTGCCCAAGGTGGAGAAGGGGACGGCGTTGTCTGGTGTCGGGTCAGTCATGGCGTCAGTCACGTCGTCTGCGTGCAAGGTATGTGGCATGCCACTGGGCTTCGTCGATGGACTAATGGTGGTCTAGCAAGGGTGGACTGATGAGGACGTGGACGAGGACAAAGAGGCCGCTGCCCCCAAAAAGAAGACCATTGTTGCCAAGGACGTGGGCCCGAAGACCGCAACGGACTACCCGCCGTGCAAGCTGTGCACCAAAGTCGGTGTCGCAAGTCAGTGCTCGAGGGGAAAGGGGATGGCATGTACCTGCTGCGGGCACCTCAAGGTCAGCTGCAGCAACTTGGGTGGTCGGAACGTGCCAAGGAGGGAGTCGACGATGGCAGTCGTACTCGAGGTGACAAGAGGTACGTGGTCCCGGACTCTGCATAGATAGTCCAGTTTAACTTCTCATCAGCGGGGAGACCAGTCCGGCCCAAGGCTAAGGCCGGGTCTAGTAAGTGGGTCGTGTCGCCCATCAACGTGGACACGGACGACGATATCGAGGAGGAGACACCTGTCAAGATGAGGGGAAAGGGCAAGGCAGTGACGAAGAAGGCGTCCGGAAGGACCGCGGTCCAGAAGAAGTGGGACGAGCTCGCTTGGCAGCTCAATGCTGCCAATGCCCAGCTTTTCCAGATTCGGGCCAACCTCAAGGTGTTGGAGGTGGAGCAGGATGGGGTGATGGTGGAAGTGGGCGAGATAGTCACTGAGTTGGAGGAGCTGGACATCTAGGGTAGTCTGTTCTCGTCGTCGTCTAGTCTGTCCGTGTGTGCAAGTAGTCCGTCGAATGTATCATCTGTCCGGTCTTGAAGTAAAGTGAACGAAAACATAGTATGAACGAAAGTAAGTAAGAAAAACAGTTACAAAAGGGAACGATACGCAGGATACCACCTGGCTTGGCTTCATCAGTCTTCTTTCGTCGTCTATACCTACCGGACTGTCCTTGGTCTTGTGACAGTCTTCAGTATGATGCTCGGTCTATCGTAATTAAGGTGCGTGGTGTCTCGGGATGCATGCGAAACAAAGCAGGTACATGGGTTAGATACATGGTGAGACACGGAAGGAAGGAAACAGCGTAATAGTTTGTTTTATTCGTGGTTTTGTTCTTTTTCTCTTTTTCGGCAGTATATGGTATCGAGTGTTTGTGGTTCGGTTTTTAGTAATTACGAGTGTGTGTGTAGTGTCACCGGTCGAATCCCGGGGTAAAACAGAGATTGCGATGGTCGATGTGTTGTATGATAAGACCGGTTGAGGATTGATGAAAGCGTATAAGACCAGTTTATAGTCTGGCGCAGCGTCGAATGAACGTAATGATGTGAAACAAGAATGAACTTAAAATAACAAGTGAGCGACAAAGGTAAGCGATACTCCCCCCCCACAGGACTTAGCTGATGGCCTCCCGGCCATAGACCGGTAAGCGGACTAGGTCAAGTGGGATGGGAATGAAGGGATGGGAAAAATAAATCATGTTGTGGGTGCAACGGATGAACAAACGGCGACTGCGTTCAAAAAGAGGTAAGTACGGCCAAGGAATTGTAGTAAGAGGTAAGGCGGCCAGACTGTGCATGGTGAGACAAAAGACTGGAGAGCAAGGCAAAGGACGGTAAGACTGAGTAGTAGAGTAATGAAAATGATAAATGACGTGACCAGGTAGAAAGCGATACCGTTGGTCCGAGGAACATCTGTCCAAGATGAAATGATAGTACGAGTATACGGCAGTGGTGGTGAACGAGTCCAATGTAAATCAGTCGGCATGGGTGAAACAGTAACGGACGACGATGGTACAGTAGTATACAGTGGTAATGAAATGACGGACGATGAGGATGACGGTAGTCCGGTAGAAAACGAAGATGGCAATGATGACAATGATGGTTTGGCAGGAACGGACAAAGACCGGTGACAAAGTAATGACGAAGAAGATGGGGACGACAAATGTAAAGAAGAATCCGGTAATGATAGACCAGTCGGCGAAAATGATGGTAGTAAAACTGTGACTGCGGGGTACTTGGGCATGATAGCCACTGTGTTACGAGTTGACCTGGCCCCATTTATTTCTTTTCTTTATTTTACTTAGCTTAGTCTCGATGGATCACTATCCATCTCATCTGGCCTCACCCAGACCACTCTCGCGCAGCATGTAGGTTGATATCCCCACGGACTGCACCTTCTTTTCATTTCCGACTAATGACCCTGCTGTCATTGTCGCTTCGGGCCGTTCCGGCCACTTCTTTGTTTCATGATAATCTTTGATAAACAGCTGCTTCTGATCAACATTGATCGACAGATCCGCAGCGGATGTGACTCGTTTCGACTCGTCCCGAGTCCTTACGCTTCCCCGAGTCACATCTCCCTTTATCCCGCATCGACCCGTCCCTTCCACGGGCTTCCATGACGTTC
>JBBPSV010000589.1:0-16101 GCA_038093795.1 Retiboletus fuscus
GAGGTCGGACGTCCGAGAGGTCGGGGGTCCGAGCCGAAAGGAAGAGTATTGGGTTGATCGAGTAGAGACTCGGGGGTAGGCTCGGATGTCCGAGTTTGGACTTAGCGAAATTTCTGGGATATGACATTATGCACCTAAGCAAGGACAACCTGTTCCTTGGAATCCCCTGGCTGCGAAAGACCAACCCAACCATCGATTGGGTAAAGAGGACTCTTCGAATTGCCGAAACCACCGATGAGTCAAAACTCCTCTTCTCCCTCCATCAAGGAGCCTACTTATGACAGGAGAAACTCCTTGTTCCTCCTCAACCCCCACCACGTCATGTTTTCGTCAATTCGGTCCAGGATGAATGCCTGTACGCCTATAACGGATGGGAGGACGAGTGCGACTTCTTAACCCGAGCTCACGATCAATACACCATCAATCGAATCATTCGCTGTGGGTCACAGTTCGTCCCGGCCCCCGTAATCTCTCAACTTTCCATTGCATCCAGCCTTGCCCTCTCCCCCGATGTGCCAGTCCCTTCCTCCCTTCCGGAGGAGTACTCTAGATATAAGGAGGTCTTTGCCGAAGAAGCTGCAAACGTCCTTCCCCCATCCAGGCCCTATGACCATGCCATCAATCTCAAAGAGGACTTTGTTCCCCGCATTGCCAAGATTTACCCTCTTTCGGCCGATGAACGACTAGCTACGGACAAATTCGTTGACGAGAACCTAGCCTCGGGAAAAATCTCCCCCTCAAAATCCCCCCAAGCCTCACCCTTCTTCTTCGTAAAGAAGAAAGCCCAACCGGGGCAAAAGCCTGGCTTATGCCCTTGCCAGGACTACCGATGCCTAAACGAGCAAACCATCCGGGACGCCTACCCTCTTCCCCTCCTTCAGGATTTCATGGATCGAATCCGGGGAGCAAAGGTGTTCACTAAGATGGACGTCCGCTGGGGTTATAATAACGTCCGCATCAAAGACGGTGACCAGTGGAAGGCTGCCTTTATCACACACCGAGGGTTGTTCGAACCTAACGTCATGTTCTTCGGGTTAACCAATTCTCCCCCCACATTCCAACGGTTCATGAACGACTCGTTTCGAGACCTCGTCGCGGAAGGGTGGTTATTCATCTACATGGACGACCTTCTCATCTTCTCCCCTGATCAACGAACCCACACTGAGCGTACCCACCGAGTACTGCAACGAATGGAGGAACTTCACCTTCACCTGAAGCCCGAGAAATGTTTCTTTGACCGAGACGAGATCGAGTACCTTGGGATGATTATCCGTCCTGATGAAATCGCCATGGATCCCACTAAGTTAGATGGGATTGCCCATTGGCCCACTCCCACCACTGTAAAGGACGTTTGATCCTTCCTAGGTTTCGCCAACTTTTACCGGCGATTCATTCCCGACTACTCTACTATAGCCTGACCCCTCATCGACCTCACTAAGAAGTCTACTACCTGGTCTTGAAATAACGCCTGCCAAACGGCGTTCGACCTCCTTAAAACGAGGTTTGCCTCCCAACCGGTTCTTCGAGTTCCAGACCTCTCCGCCCCCTTCGCCATTGCCACTGACGCTTCCCTCTATGCCTCCGGAGGGATTCTTCTCCAAGCTGATTCCAACGGTGAATGGCACCCCTGTTCTTACCTCTCTCAAAGTTTCGACTCTACCCAGTGGAACTACGATATCCATGACCGGGAGCTCTTGGCTGTGCTCCGAGCACTCAAAGCTTGGTCCCACTACCTGCGAGGATCCTCCCACCAGGTTCAGGTATTCACGGATCATAAGAATCTTACTTACTTCTGAGAACCCCACACCTTGAACTGACGACAAGCTCGTTGGTTACTCGACCTCGCCGATTTTGATCTCAAGTTGATCCATGTACCCGGATCCCAACTCGCCAGCCCCGATGCCCTCTCTCAATGCACCGACCACTTCCCAAAAGACGCTTCAGACAACTCCCTTGTGATCCTACTACCTCCATCCCTCTTTGTCAATGTCATAGATATCGCCCTCTCCGCAAAGATCCGCTCTGCTTCGGCTGCTGACCCGTTCGCTCTAACCTCTCTCCAAGCTGTGGACAAACATGTCCCGGCAGCGTTTCGTTCTCGCCTCTTTGATTGGCAAAACCGGGAGGGAATCCTTACTTATCAAGACCGCATCTACGTTCCTCCCGAAGGAGACCTTAGGCATGAAATCTTGCAAAGATGCCATGATCACGAATCCGCCGGTCATCCCAGATACCTCAAAACCTGCCAGCTAGTCTCTGCCGAGTTCTGGTGGCCTGGCCTAGCATCCTTTGTTCGAAACTACGTAGAAGGGTGTGCGGTCTGCCAACAATACAAGGCTAATACCCATCCCAGTACTCCGCCTTCAACTCCCATCCCTACCTCGGCATCCCATCCTTTCCAGGACATCACGGTAGACCTGATCACCGACCTCCCTAGCTCTAACGGAAAGGACTCTATTGTTGTTTGGGTTGATCGGGCCTTCAAAGGAGCTATATTCTGCCCCACCACCAAATCTGCTTCCGCAGCGAATATTGCTTCTCTCTACTTCCATAAAGTTTACCGACGCTTCGGACTCTTTGATCGTGTTATCTCTGACAGGGGTCCCCAATTTGCTTCGGCATTTGCCAAAGAAATGGGGCGTATCTTGAACTACGACCTCCGCTTATCTACCGCCTACCATCCCCAAACTGATGGCCAAACCGAACAGACAAATCAAGAACTAGAAACTTATCTGCGGATTTTCTGTGGGGACAACCCTACCTCATGGACGGAACTCCTGACTTTCGCCGAATTCGCCCATAACCACCGCCCCCACTCTGTCACCAACCAATCCCCGTTCTTTCTCCAAATGGGTTACGAACCCAAACCTCTTCCTTCCGTTCTCTCTTCCTCCAATCTCCCCGCCGTAGAGCTCCGCCTCTCCCAACTCACCAAGGCCAGAGATGAAGCCAGGGCTGCCCACGAACTCGCTAGGGCGACCATGGCTTCTCGAACCCGGCAACACTTCAAACCCTTCACCCTAGGGGATAAGGTCTGGTTGGAAGCCAGGAACCTCCACCGCCTTCAGAAGGACCCTAAGTTCCTTCCAAAACGCGAAGGACCATTTGAAATCATTAAGATTCTCTCCCCCATCACTTACCGACTACGCCTTCCCAAGACCTGGAAAATTCACCCTGTTTTCCACGCCTCTCTTCTCTCCCCTGCCAAGGAAACCCTCGTTCATGGTCCGAACTTCCCCCGGCCCCCTCCTGACCATGTAGGCCCTGAAGAAGAATACCTTGTGGATCGAATCCTCCGCCATCAAGGACCCCCGTCCCGACGGCGTTTCCTGATCCGATGGAAAGGGTACACCGCGGAAGACGATTCCTGGGAGCCTGAGCGGAATCTCAAGAATTCCAAACTCCTCCTATCCGCCTATAAGAAGCATCACCCCAAGGACTTCCTTCCTCAGACTGCTGCTTAACTACCCACCAACAACACCCCACCACACCATGCCCTGCTCCGATGTCCCCGAACTCGTTCTTCCTGTACCCCCCAGACTCGGTGGTCCACCGCCTCCTGAGTCTGTTACTGATTCTGTCCTTGATTCTATCTCTTCTCTCACCGTCTCCGATGGTTCTGACGGAGAGGTTCACCCCTGCCCAACTTCTCAGTCTGGCCAGCTTACTCCTCATTCTGTGCCTGCTAGCGTCTCAAGTGTTTCTCCTTCTCCTTCCTACTATATGCCTCCTTCCGTTTTGAATCCCCATGCCATGATCGTCGATGACACCTCCTCCCCCACGTCTCGCGTCGCTACCCCGGGTTGGGGAAGTCGACCTATCATTTCCATTCCTGAGCTTGCCGAACCCCCCGTCCGCCTTGCTGCCTACCTCGGCACCATCGAGGCCGTAGACCTACCTGAACACGCCCATTGGGTACGCCCTGACCTCCCCACTGATGCAGAATCCCGCACCCTCCTCCGATTCCTCCACGACCCCAGGTATGCCGTCCCTATCGGCGCATACCTTGACTATGGGTCAGCCCTCCACTCCCTTTACCTTGCTACCCTTCAGGTCGCCCAGCTTACTGCACTCGTGCGCGCCCCCTCTGCTTCCGCCGATGCCAACGCCACCTTCCATAACCATACTCTCTCTCACATCCAAATGGAGTTGGAGACCCAACTCCTCCTCGCCTTTTATCAGCTCGGCATGCTAGATTTTATGCGCGACTTAGATAGATACCTCCAGGACCTCGCGCATTACACCCACCTCGGCGCCGCCTCGGTGTCCACCCCCTCGGCATCCTCCTCTGCACTGAACTCAGAGGAGCTTGACGTCGTCGAACGCATTGAAGCCCGATGGACTGGCAACTTCGGCAACACCCCCCTCCCTTCTTCTCACCCCCGGTTTCCTGAGGCCTGTTTCCAGTGCTGCCGCCTTGGTCACCAGCATGTCAACTGTGGGGTCTATCAATGCCCGATATGCTGCTGTTTCCGTCCCAGCCACTCTCAGCGGCAGTGCCCTCTGCGCCACGCTCCTCCGCCGCCCTCGCCCTCTACCTCTCCCGCCTCCTCGCACTCGTCACACCCTTCCTCGCCCCATCGTTCCTACCACGGCCCCCGCTGCAACCGCGGGACTCGGCGTATGGTCCCCAACTGCCCTCGTCGCCGCTCCCATTCTCCAGACTTGGACTCCAGAGTGGACAACAATGTTTGGGACGACACCGCCTTCGCCAATGTGACCGGTTCACCTGCTATGGGGGCGTGCAACTTGTAAAGTGTCTGCGCCAGTGCCTTGACCCTCGTGGGGGGGTAATGTTACGTTTTTCCCCTGTCTTGTCCTTTCTACTACGCTTTCCTTGACCTTATGTTTACCTATCGCCCGAACTCTGTCGTCTCGCTGTTCGAGCCCCGCCCGACGATATCTTTTCTCTTTGTATTACTCATAACGTTCTGAAACATTCGCCTAACTTCTATGCTTTGTAAACGCTGACTCACCGTTGTTCCTCAGCATTCTACCAGGTTCTACACCTGACTCATCCTTGTTCTATTACATTCCATCCCATTCCATTCAATTACCACGGCTCGCCTATTTAAATCGTAGTACTCGACATGCAACACCAAGCTTGATCTTCTCAATTCAACGAGTTCTTGCAGACTTCGTCTGATCCTCTCGTCTCAGCCTTCGTCCACCCTTCGAGGTCCATCTCAAGGAAAGCCCTCTAGTAGCACCACGGCTAGAGGTACTTTGTGTCGTCCAAGCTTCCGACTCCCCGTCCACTTGACTCCTTTGAGATCGCGCCTAGCCTACGGCAAAGCGTAACAGTACCTCTGCCCATAGTATATATACACTTACCCTACTTACTAGTACCTCAGTCGTTTTCGCCCATCTTAGGCAGCGGCTGAGTATTGGGCAACTCCTGCCTTCTCCTAGATTCTGTCAGAGCTTCTGTCAAAGCAACTTGCACCTTGCTGGAAACCAATCGGAAGTCAACTCCTGGGTCGCTCACAGCCTGCAGCAGCAGCATCAGGCCGGTGTATGCAGGATCCAAAGAAGAGGAAACGTCCAAAGCTAGAAGGATTCACAGGGATGAAAGCGCGCACTGAAGAATTGTCCCTAGATCTGAGATGGATGTGAGTTTCAGAGGAGCAGATGTGTAGGCATGGAGAAGGGGGCGGGCAATTGATGGTGCGGTAGGCGAGCCGAGTCATGTGACGAGGGGATCATCGGCAACGTCTGCCCCAGAGCAAGAGTTGGCAGGAAAGTGGCCGCAACAGTGTCCAAATAACCAGATAGTACCCTCGTCATTATCGCCTTATACTTGGCAAGGTTCCTACTAGGCTTGACAGACAGGGGTTGATCGGCGATTTTGCAAGTGTCTATCAATGAAGTTGGCAGAGTGCCTCACTTCTTCAGCTTTACTCATTGCCTTGACAAATAGACACAATTTAGAAACCTCCTCGAGGACATGGAGGTTCGCTTCGAGAACCATGAGCATACACAAGAGTCTGACATCCAAACAATCCTTTAGGGCACAATCGACGATGATGTCAAGCCTGTCGCGGCCTTTTACCCCTCCCTCCTCAATCTCATAGTCAGCCAAGGCGTTCAGGATGTGGCTCAACGTCAACCATTTCCTGTCGTCGTTTAAGCTTTCCAAGGATACATTCCAACAGGTGATGTACGCACCACACAAGTCACTCATTGTCATCGTCGCCACGCTTCAGGGATAGGAAGGGATGGTGTCAGACAAGCTGCACAAGATTGCACAAAAGTGGCGGCTATGTGCGCATGTGGGGTGCACGCTGGGCTTGGACGCGTCAGGCGAAGGTGCAGGTGCGAGGGAGGTGATATTTACGTGGATAGACACAGGTAAACGAGGAAAGTGGAAGGACATGTATGGGATCAGGACAGGGGTGACAGAGCCTGAGATTGTTGTGGCTGATCACGAGGTTAATACCGCTCGCACTCCATCGTGCCCCCATCTCTTTCATGGCCATCTTGCTGACTCATTTTTTTTCTGTTGCGTATGAGTAGCATCTGGTGTATGGAGCGATCAATGCATCTGGAAAATCTGGAGAGAGCTGGAGGGGACCCTACCCATTTCCAACCTCTCCAGACGAGCGCTTATCTTTCTTGATCAGTTCCAAAGAGGGTCTTTACAGACGACCCCAGGTACGGATTCTGAGTGACAGCCAAGGTCTGGACTTGGTTAGCAGCATTGATGGTGCCAGTGACAGCGACGACTTTCTTTGCATTGTGATTGTACTTTAAATTTGTCGCCACAGGTCAGCAGGGTGATGAAGTGGCGTAGGAAAGGAAGGAAGTCCTGGGGCTGCTTGGATGGCGATTTCTGCATGGCGAATCCATGGGGGCTGGTAAGGGTGCGAATGCATTTTCTGAGTTCTTCATGGCATGCATCAGCAGGATTGCGCGACATGGTCACAGCGAGTGGAAGAGAAGGGTTTTGGCGCCAGACTCAGCCATGTCAAAGAGTTTTCCAGATGACATCGATGAATGTTCGATGTCGGATCTTTGCAATTGCAGAGCAACACGATCACACACTCGACCGAGTATGTACACAGCATCTCGGAATTCGGCCCGCATCTGCAAAACAATTACGGTGACGATGTTCTCACCTTCACAGACTGCCTCCATCCAACATACACTCAATCACAGCATTCGCATTGCCTCCGGTGGCAAGAAGTGCACCTACGTTCAGAGCTGCATTGCTGAAACTAGCTACTGCTCAAATGTTGGGAATGAAGGCAAACGTAAGATGGCAAAATAGCAACACATGAGCCCATTAGACAAACCTGAGGTTGAACCTGGAACTGTTCCTCTGATGCTCTGGCTGCTGTCATGGAAGGTGAGGTCGGGGTGGTCGCGCCCGTGGCAGAGGGGACTCCTGGGAGAACAGAGCACACACCACTTGTCTAAATTATTCGGTTTGAAGAGACTTGCCAGATTGTGGGCCCCACCGAGGTGAGTTGGGTGTTGAGTGCAATGTTCTAGTCAAAGATGGCGAGATTGGATATCGGGGAGGATATTTGCTGAGGAACTCGTGCATGATGTTTTGAAACTGCGAGCAGGGAAAGTTAGTCGATCGTGGATCACGGCTCATGAGACACGATCCATGTTGAGGTCGTTTTGGTGTACACCCATTTCTGCGAATGGGTTGAAGCCAGCCATGAGACCGTGGCCCATGTATCGGTTGAGGAGCATGAGCAGATCGGATGGGTTCCAGCTCACCTGCATGGTGGGGATCTGCTGAGGCAGTGGGGTGTTTGAAGAGCCAGAAGTGGGTGCTGTGAGTGTGGTGCTATTTATCATATGAATGGTATGTGAGGACTGGATCTTGTACATTGACAATGAGTCCTCATCCTGGAAGTGACAAGGTGAGTGGTATCCGAGATGGCTAGACGCTGCTGTCAGTACCTTGAGCACTCTACCTGTATATAGTCAGAGTCGAGATTTGGAACTGTGAGAGTGGGTTGTACATGTACCCAAGTAGATCACTCTCTGTTGGACTGCCTTGACATCCGACTCTTGGCATGGACGCTCTTGTCTGGGTTGATCAATATCTGGATCTTCAGCTCGCTTGGACCTAGAAAGGGGTAGTAAGTGAGGCAGGAGAAGAAAGTAAAGTAGATATATACTTGACATTGATGTGAGTTTTGTTGTCAGCACATGGTGAGCGGAGGAGACGTGGTCCTGGCACGTGGAACACAACGACACAGCCACCCTGGGCCATAGCCTTCGAGTCTTTCAGCCTCGATTGGTCATCTGCATCAAGTCTTGCAACGGTTGCTTCAAGACTGTCCACCACACTGACACACCTGTTGGACACTCAGAAATGACCGCTGGCACAGAGACATACATCTCTGAGCCTACTACTGGCCCAGCCGCAAAGAAGATCATGCTCTACTTTGCCACATAACATGTTTAGCCTGTCCTACATCAACAGTCAGCTCGTCCACTGGCAGGAGTGGTTTGCGTCCAAAGGTAGCCAAGTTTCCTGCATGTGACCACATATGAAACCAATAACTCATCGAATAGGTATGCTGTCCCTGGCATCGATTACTTCTCTGAAGCGACAGGTCGGAGAAGTCATTGAAACCATCCCAACTTCGTCTGAGAAGCTTGGCATAACACTCAAGCTCACGAGCTGGGGCAATCAGACAACACTACGGTCAGGGAACCCCCTTTGGAATTAGGAAGTAAAATGTATTCCATTCCAACTCAAAGCAAAGGATCCTCTCAAATCGCAATGGTCTGTGTTATGATAAGCCTACCATCAGAAGGCCCTCTTTTGAGGCACTCACGACGAAAACAGTTCTCCCCATTCATGTTATTCAACCCTTTTCGTTGGCCTTGCATGGACAGCATGCAGGCTACCATCAATGTGGATTCAGATGAAACACTTGGAGCATTCGTGCGTAAAGGCAGGTAGATCAGCCTTGATGACTGTTGAGGGACATGTTTGAGTGTTGTAGTGAGTGCGATGGTCCACTGAGGTCGATGTTTGTGTCCTGAGGGCTTTCGGGCATTCTTCTGCTGTGATGTCACCCTTATGATGGTATCAGTGGAGTATGAGGCTTGGACGGCACAGGAATTACTCAAAGTTGACCAGCCAATGGCAAGACACTTGACGAGCTGTCATCCATCGGAACTGCTCGACACAAGCCCAAGCCTCGGGACTGGTCGTATGCACACATGCCTGTCCATCCTTGAGCTCAGCATCCAACTAGCATCCACATCATGGCAAGTCCATTTTTCTCCTTCCTACACTATTGTCAGGGTTGTCAGATTATGCATAGACAAATTGTTCTACAAACCTACTTGGGACAAGTCCCAGCATGATGTGGAGTGAGGTCTCATTGTCAGCCTTGTATGAGTGTGTCTTATGATTGGTCTACATACATGGGCCTGGGATATACTTTGATGAGCATATTTGCAAGACATAATTGACATATAGTATATGTAGGATCCAGACATACATCACATGGGCTCTCTTCAACAAGTGGGCTTCCATCTTTTCTCTGAGTTATATCACTTGTCTATCACAGAGTCCAACTTCTTCTGACTTCTCAGAGCAGACCTTTGTGGGCTCAAGTTGCTATTCAATGTGTCCACCTGTGTGTTCGTCACATCTGCATCTTCACCAAGTGTAGCATCTTCTGATGTTCTTGTCATATGTGGGAATTCTACTGCTTGGTACCCAGGTCATGTCTATTATCATCTTCTTTCTCTCACAAAACACTGTCTGTATCACCCATCAATGTGCATGGGATCAGACAGTTACCTCTCACATCAAGAATCCTGACATTTGGCTGCCATACATGCAGGAGTGGGATATGCCACCCATTGTTGACAAAAGCTTGAGTATGTGTGTGAGTAGTGCAATGGGTACATGGACTATTGATATCATCATCATCAAGGAAGGTACATATTTGTGCCCTCAGACAGCATGCACCATAAAATGCTAAAATGATTTTCTCAGTATTGCTTCTTCCATTGTCCTTGTATCCATTTGTGGGTACATTCATAACAGCAGCCTTCATGGCCTTGGAGACAGTAGAGCACCTTGACAAACCTGTGAGCCAATTCTATCTTCTTGTCATAGCTCTAATGCACATATAATGCCATCAAAAAGTCCTTGAAAGTGAAAAGATAACACCACATAAGAGTACATACATGCATTCCACCAATGTATGTATGACTGAAATGGTTGTTCATGCTCTGATAGCATTTGGTGTTCCTGCTACAGTATATTGCTGGAGAGCATACCTGTCATTGGACCTTGAACAGGATTGGTATGGCCATGTGGGCTCACTGGTATGGTATATTTTATCCTGTGTTTCTCTGTGTAATATACATCTCAAAAGTGCACTACCACAATCTGGTCTATGTTGTAAAATATAGCTGAGGCAGTCACCCTAGCACCATAGCCTAACCCCATTTGTGTTACGTTTTTCCCCTGACTTGTCCTTTCTACTGTGCTCTCCTTGACCCTATGCTTACCTTTCGCCTCGGACTCTATCGTCTCGCTGTTCAAGCCCCGCCCGACGATATCTTTTCCCTTGTATTACTCATAACGCTCTTAGACATTCTACCAACTTCCATGCTTTGTAAACGCTGACTCACCGTTGTTCCCCAGTGTTCTACCAGATTCTATATCTGACTCATCCTTGTTCTATGGCATTCCATCTGGTTCTATTTGATTACCACGGCTTGCCTATTTAAACCGTAGCACTCGACCTGTAACACTAAGCTTGATCTTCTCAATTCTACGAGTTCTTGCGGACTTCGTCTGATCCTCTCATCTCAGCCTTCGTCCACCCTTCGAGTCTATCTCAAGGGAAGCCCTCTAGTAGCACCACGGCTAGAGGTACCTTGCGTCGTCCAAGCTTCCGACACCCCGTCCACTTGACTTCTTTGAGATCACGCCTAGCCCACGGCAAAGCGTAACAAAAGATCAAGCTTCTATCTCGTGTGGACTACCTCCATTGTAGCTCCAATACCCATTTGATTCTCGAGCGTGCTCTCTGTGAGCAGATCCCTCGAATCCTTGAACCACCA
This sequence comes from Retiboletus fuscus, assembly GCA_038093795.1. Classification (NCBI taxonomy): domain Eukaryota; kingdom Fungi; phylum Basidiomycota; class Agaricomycetes; order Boletales; family Boletaceae; genus Retiboletus; species Retiboletus fuscus. The sequence continues at coordinate 11,062 of JBBPSV010000589.1, forward strand.
TTGCGTCCCAACGACCTACCATCGATCCTCGTTGGTCTCGACCACGAGAACCCCTGCCCACCGACCTATCTGAGTCGGAAGCCCCCCAAGACACTGCGTCATCCCCGGACACCAACCCGGACTTAGACCTTGACACTCTCTTCAGACCAGAAGAAGAGCTCACCCTTCGACATCGGTTCTCCTCAGAACTCACCATCCCTAGGGAACCAACCCCACCCTTGCCAACCCCCCGAGCATGTAACCCTCCCTTCGGAGGATTCCCCCTCTCGTACCCACCACCACCGACCGTTCCTTCTCCACCCGCTATGCTGGCAGCACCAACCACCAAACCCACTGAGCTTCGTCTCGGGACCCCCGAAGACTTCGACGGATCCTTTGCCAAAGCCGAAGATTGGCTCGGAACCGTCACCTTCTACCTCGCAGTTAACTCTGAGGTCTACGACACTGACGCCAAGAAAGTAGCCTATGCGCTATCATTCATGAAGAAGGGGTCGGCCAAAGTCTGGGCTGCCACTTACCGACAAAAGATCCTTGCTCAGGCTACGCTCAACCTCGGAACCTTCGCTGACTTCTGCGACTCTTTTTCCAAGTCCTTCATACGAAAGGACACCATCGCCTCCAGCCTTCATTGGCTCGCCACGACCAAAATGGTCAAGAACAAGCACGGAGACTACTCCCCCTCCCTCACCGAATACACCGCTCGCTTCCAAAACCACGTCGCCATCTCCAAGGTCACCGACGCTAACGTTCTCATCAGTTATTATGCTATTGGGATCCCGGAACCCCTCATGTGGAAAATCCAGAGCATGGAGACCCCCCCGGACAAGATCGAAGACTGGTACACCAAAGCTGCCCACTTCGCCGCTATAAAAGAACGAGCCAGAGACCTAGCGAAGAGAGGAAGCGGGAAAGTCTTCCATGGATTCCATTCTACCCCGAAGACCGCCCCTCCCGATCCAGACGCTATGGACGTAGATGCTGTATGCACCACTATTTCCAAACTGACTCCTGCTGAAAGGAAGCGATGTGTCGAAAATAATCTATGTTTCCGCTGTCGGGAAGGAGGCCACCTTTCCACCAATTGTCCTAGATTTTCCAAAGGAAAGAAACCGGCGGTCAAAGCAATCGCCACCTCTGATATCCCTAGGTTGGAAGAAATCCCGGACGACGCCGATGAAGACGAGGACGGAGTAGCAGTCAGAAGAGTTTCCTTTTCCCAGGGTTTTTAAAGCGGGGACCTGCCACAACGTCTACGTCCCCTAGTGCTTCGGTATCTGTAACTTCTACTATGAACTCCATGCAAATCCCAGTACAAGTTATTATTCCCTCGCACACCTTGCAAACCGTTGAGACTCGGGCCCTGATTGATAGCGGAGCAGACGTCTGCTGTATTGACTGGGGTTTCGCTAAAAAACATAAGATCCCCCTGACCAAACTCGACCACCCGGTCTATGCCAAGAATGCCGATGGGACCATTAACACCAAAGGAACCATCCAATACATTGCCGACCTCTTTGTCTCCACTGAGGGCCTCGTTCACCAAGTCACCTGTCATGTCATGCACTTAAGCAAGGATAACCTATTCCTCGGAATCCCCTGGCTACGAAAGACCAACCCAACCATCGACTGGGTAATGAGGACTCTTCAAATTGCCGAAACCACAGACGAGTCAAAACTCCTCTTCTCCCTCCATCAAGGAGCCTACTTACGACAGGAAAAACTCCTCGTTCCCCCTCGACCTCCACCACGCCATGTCTTTGTCAACTCCGTCCAGGATGAATGTCTGTACGCGTACAACGGATGGGAAGACGAATGCGACTTCCTCACCCGTGCCCACGACCAGTACACGATCAATCAGATTATTCGTTGCGGATCACAGTTTATCCTGGCCCCAGTAATCTCTTGCCTCTCCATCGCATCTAGCCTTGCCCTCTCGCCAGACACCCCAATCACTTCTCCCCTCCCTGAGGAATACACCAGATATAAAGAGGTCTTTGCCGAGGAAGCAGCGAACGTACTTCCCCCATCCAGACCCTATGACCACGCCATCAACCTCAAGGAGGACTTCATTCCTCATATCGCTAAGATTTACCCTCTGTCGGCCAACGAACGGCAAGCAACCGACAAATTTATTGACGAGAACCTGGCCTCCGGTAAAATCTCCCCCTTGAAATCTCCACAAGCCTCCCCTTTCTTCTTCGTTAAAAAGAAAGCCCAACCCAGGCAGAAGCCAGGCTTACGACCCTGCCAGGACTATCGACGCCTGAATGAACAAACCATTCGGGACACATACCCCCTTCCTCTTCTCCAGGACTTCATGGATCAGATTCGGGGAGCTAGGATATTCACCAAGATGGACGTCCGGTGGGGATATAACAACGTCCGCATTAAGGAAGGAGACCAGTGGAAGGCAGCCTTTATCACACACCAGGGGCTGTTCGAGCCGAACGTCATGTTCTTTGGACTTACCAATTCCCCCCCCACGTTCCAACGGTTCATGAACGACTCGTTCAGAGACCTCATCGCTGAGGGATGGCTGTTTATCTACATGGACGACCTCCTCATCTTCTCCCCTGACCAACAGACCCACACCGAGCGCACCCATCGAGTATTGCAATGAATGGAGGAGCTCCACCTTCACCTAAAACCAGAAAAATGCTTCTTTGACCAAGATGAGGTTGAATACCTTGGAATGATTATCCATCCGGACGAGATTGCCATGGACCCCACCAAATTGGACGGGATCGCTCATTGGCCCACTCCCACCTCAGTAAAAGACGTTCGGTCTTTCCTGGGTTTCGCCAACTTTTACCGGCGATTCATCCCTGACTACTCTACCATAGCCCGACCTCTCATCGACCTCACCAAGAAGTCAATCACCTGGTCTTGGAACGACTCCTGTCAATCTGCATTCGACCTCCTTAAAGCAAGGTTCGCCTCTCAGCCGGTCCTCCAGGTCCCAGACCTCTCCGCCCCCTTCGCTATAGCCACCGACGCCTCCCTCTATGCTTCGGGAGGAATTCTCCTCCAGGCAGACTCCAATGGCGAATGGCACCCCTGTTCTTATCTCTCTCAAAGCTTCGACTCTACCCAGCGAAACTACGACATCCATGATCGGGAACTCTTAGCCGTACTCCGGGCACTCAAAGCCTGGTCCCACTACTTGCATGGGTCCCTCCACCAGGTCCAAGTGTTTACCGATCATAAAAACCTCACTTACTTCCGAGAACCCCACACCTTAAACCGACGACAGGCCCATTGGCTACTTGACCTAGCGGACTTTGACCTCAAATTAATCCACGTACCTGGGTCCCAGCTAGCTGGCCCCGATGCCCTCTCCCGACGCACGGACCACTTTCCAAAAGACGCCTCAGACAACTCCCTCGTAACCCTACTCCCCCCATCTCTTTTCATCAATGTCATCGACGTCGCCCTCTCCTCCAAAATTCGCTCAGCTTCTGCCACTGATCCATTCGCCCTGACCTCACTCCAAGCAGTGGACGAACACATTCCAGCTGCATTCCGTTCCCGACTTTCAGATTGGCAGAATCGAGAGGGGATACTCACTTACCAAGATCACGTGTACGTTCCCCCAGAAGGAGACCTCAGGCGTCAGATCCTACGGAGATGCCATGACCACGAATCCACTGGACACCCGGGATACCTCAAAACCTGCCAGTTAGTTTCTGCCGAATTCTGGTGGCCTGGCCTAGCATCGTTCGTCCGCAATTATGTAGAAGGATGTGCGATCTGCCAGCAATGCAAAACTAACACCCATCCCGGCTCTCCGCCTCTGACTCCCATCCCTACTGCTGCATCCCATCCTTTCCAGGACATCACGGTAGATCTGATCACTGACCTCCCGATCTCGGACGGAAAAGATTCTATAGTCATCTGGGTGGACCGAGCCTTCAAGGGAGCTATATTTTGCCCCACCACGAAAACTGCCTCGGCGGCCAACATCGCATCCCTCTACTTCCACAAGGTCTACCGACGTTTCGGACTCTTTGATCGTGTTATCTCCGACAGAGGTCCCCAATTTGCTTCGGCTTTTGCCAAGGAAATGGGACGCATTCTGAACTATGACCTCCGTTTATCCACCGCTTATCACCCCCAAACTGACGGCCAAACGGAACGAATGAATCAAGAGCTAGAAACTTATCTCCGGATCTTTTGCGGAGATAACCCTACCTCGTGGGCAGAACTCCTGACCTTTGCCGAATTTGCCCATAACCACCGCCCCCACTCTGTCACCAATCAATCCCCGTTCTTCCTCCAAATGGGTTACGAACCTAAACCTCTTCCTTCCGTCCTTTCACCCTCCAAACTCCCCGCCGTGGAACTCCGCCTCGCCCAACTTACTAAAGCCAGGGACGAAGCCAGGGCAGCCCATGAACTCGCTAGAGCTACCATGGCTTCCAGGACCCGGCAGCATTTCAAACCCTTCGCCCTTGGAGATAAGGTCTGGCTGGAAGCCAGGAACCTCCATCACCTTCAAAAAGACCCTAAGTTCCTCCCTAAACGCAAAGGACCATTTGAAATCATTAAGGTTCTTTCCCCCATCACTTATCGACTTCGCCTTCCCAAGACCTGGAAAATTCACCCGGTTTTCCACGCCTCTCTTCTATCCCCTGCCAAGGAAACCCTTGTTCATGGTCCAAACTTCCCCCGGCCCCCTCCTGACCATGTTGGCCCTGAAGAAGAGTACCTCGTGGATCGGATTCTTCGTCATCGGGGACCCCCACCCCGACGGCGTTTCCTGATCCGATGGAAAGGATATTCTGCGGAAGACGACTCCTGGGAACCCGAGCGGAACCTGAAAAACTCCAAATCCCTCCTGTCCGCCTATAAAAAGCGTCACCCTCGAGACTTCCCTCCCCCATCTGCTTAACTGTCTAACAACATCTCACCATACCATGCCCTGCTCCGATGTCCCAGAACTCATTCTTCCTATACCCCCCAGACTCGGTGGTCCACCGCCTCCTGAGTCTGTTACTGATTCTATCCTCGATTCTGTCTCTTCTCTCACCATCTCCGACA
>JBBPSV010000590.1:0-16090 GCA_038093795.1 Retiboletus fuscus
TGGGGTTACAACAATGTTCGGATTAAAGAAGGACACCAATGGAAAGGCGCCTTCCTCACTCACAAGGGCCTCTTCGAACCCATGGTCATGTTCTTCGGAATGACCAACTCACCTGCCACGTTCCAACGTTTCATGAATGATTTGTTTAGGGACATGATCACCGAAGGATGGCTCGTCATTTACATGGACGACCTCCTTATCTTTTCCTCCAATGACCAGCTCCACATGGAATGGACTAAGAGAGTCCTTTAACGAATGGAGGAGCTCGACCTCCACCTTCGCCTGTCCAAGTGTTCCTTTGCCACGGAACAGGTGGACTACCTTGGTATGATCCTCTCCCCCGGTAAGCTCGCTATGGACCCCGTCAAACTTGACGGCATCACCTCCTGGCCTGCTCCGACCTCAGTCAAAGAAGTCTGGTCCTTTCTAGGGTTTGCCAATTATTACCAGCAATTCATCCCGGACTATTCCACCATTGCTTGCCCCCTCATCGACCTCACCAAGAAAACCCAACCCTGGCACTGGGACTCGCCGCAAGAAACTGCGTTCCTTCGTTTAAAGGAACTCTTCCTTTCCAAGCCAGTGCTTTGCCTCCCCGACCCTGCAGCACCATTTGCCATCGTGACCGACGCCTCTGGCATGGCCATAGGTGGCATCTTGCTCCAAACTGACGAGAATGGTGCTTGGCATCCTTGCTCGTATCTCTCCCAGTCGTTCTCTCCCGCTGAATGCAATTATGACATCCACGACCGGGAGCTTCTCGCCATCATCTGCGCCCTGAAGTCTTGGCGCCATCTCCTGCATGGCTCTTCTACCCCAATTCAGATCTTCACCGATCACAAGAACCTCACGTACTTCCGAGCCCCACAGAATCTCAATCGTTGACAAGCCCACTGGCTATTAGACTTGGTAGACTTCGACTATAAGATGATCCATGTCCCCAGATCTCTCCTCGCTGGTCCGGACGCTCTTTCCCACCGTCTGGACTTCCTTACCCATGCGCTGGACAATATCCAGACAGTCCTGCTCCCGGACTCCATTTTTGTCCGCCTTATTGATTCCACACTCCAAGACCACATTAAGACTACGTCAAAGGACGACCCCCTATTCCTTCAGATGCTCCAAGCCTTTGATGGCTCCATTCCTACCGCCTTTTGCTCCCGCCTTAGTGACTGGCAGCTCCATGTGTTACGCGTGGCCCGGGCAGGGTCGCGCATAGACCTGAGGGGAAGCTGCCTTCTAGGACTCGGGCTATAGTAGTCCGGGGAACGGACTACTAGAGATGAGTGGAGGCATGAGAGGGTGAGTTCTCACGTTCTAAGGCTACATGGTAGGTGGCTAGTCGAGGGTCGGGACGGCCTTCAGACAGGGGTTCTGGTGAAGGTGTTGGGATTACTAGGGTGTCTATGAATCTAGGAGTGTACGGTGATTCAGGTAGACTAAGCTAAGGTACTGGGGACAGTGGAGCGCCTATTATATAGGGTTCAGACGAGCGCACAGACCGGGCATCTAAGTAAGGGAACCGGTTGTGGTATAACTAAGTGAGGGAGATGTGCCGAATGGATAAGGAGTGCACATCTCTAAAGGAAACGGTGAAGTATGACTTGGTGAATGATTAAGAAGATGAGTCATACGTGCTGCGGATCTGTCGATCAGGAAGCGTCCTGTCGATCAATGATCTCGGCTAAGCAGGAGAAGCATCGCCTTCGGTGGTAGTAGAAGGGATGCACGAAGTGAGGTTCTAAGAAAGGCTAAAGCTAAGGAAAGGTGCATATGCCATTGTCAATGATGGGACTCAGATAGGAGATATCCAGGGATACGTGAGTGATCCTACCGAGGGTCTGGCATAGGGTCCGGTCGAGAGGCCAGAGCTCAGCTGGTGAGCCGAGGGACTGGGGCAGGTTCTGTAAGAGAACCGGTGGACTGGGGCCAAGGACGGAGGAGTCCGAGGACAGTGTGCACGTTCGGGGTGAGGCCCGACGGGATCAGTGCGTGGCATGGGTGCAAGGCCAGGCCAAGGAGAGGGTCCGAGGTTGGACTCGGCAGGGGAGGTCTGTGACATCAGCGGACGGAGGCGGGACAGCGTACCGTCAGTCAGTGAGTGGACTGCATCAGAGGGTCTAGGCAAGGGGATCGAGGAGTGGACTGTTGGAGTCCCAGGCTAGGGCTAGAGACGGGGTCTCGGAAGGATGCTCAATTGGTGATGCTCACGAAGAGACCAGCGCCATGAGACTTAGGGGTTCCGGTCAGGCGGAACGGACTATGATCAGGGGAGAGCCAGGACAGGCTCAACATGGGAACTAAGCAAGGGAATGCTTAGTGGGTTCTTAGCGATGCATAGGCGTGAAGTCTGGTGCGGACTATCGGTGGGCTGGCTGGCTGGGTAGGCCAGGACTTGGCTAAGCGAGGGACAAGGTATGGCTGGGTAAGCCATGACTAGGACTAAGCGAGGAAAAAGTATAGGGGCACAATGAATCGTAACACCATGACGGTGTTCTGACCTATCAGGGTCACATCTACATCCCCCCCATCGATGGGCTCCGTAAATCCATCCTTCAGCGCTGTCATGACCACGAGTCTGCTGGCCACCCAGGGTTCCTTAAGACTTGACAGCTCGTTGTGAGCGAGTTCTGGTGGCCTGGTTTGGCCCAGTACGTTCGCAAGTATGTCGAGGGCTGTGCCCTTTGCCAGCAACACAAGGTCAACACCCACCCCACGACCCCTCTGCTCACTCCTAACTGGTCCACTGCCACCCGCCCCTTTCAGCAGATCTCTTGCGACATGATCATGGATCTTCCTGAATCCAACAGTTTCACGGCTGTAATAGTCTGGGCCGACTTCGCATCTTCGAAGGGGGCTGTTTTCTGCCCTACTACCAAGACTGCCACTGCGGAGGACCTCGCTGTCCTCTATTTTAAGAAGGTTTACCCTAGATTCGGCCTCTATGAGAAGATCATCTCTGATCGAGGCCCCCAATTTGCTTCTCGCTTCGCGAAAGAACTCGGTAGGCTTCTCGGATGTTCCCTTGCGTTATCCACTGCATATCACCCCCAGACTGATGGGGAAACGGAACGGATCAATCAGGAACTCGAAACCTACTTGCAGATCTTTGCGGGGAACAACCCCACTACGTGGGCAGATCGGCTGATCCACGCCAAATTCGCTCACAATCACTGCCCCCATTCCGTCACCGGTAAATCCCCGTTTTACCTAATGATGGGATATGAACCCACTCCGATCCCTACCGTCCTCCCACTCATGGATCTCCCCACCGTGGAGGACTGCATTAAGGAACTTACCGCTGCCTGCCAAGAAGCCCTCGCTGCGCATGAACTAGCTAGGCAGGTCATGGCTTCTTGGAACAAAAAGAATTTTACTCCGTTCGAGAAAGGTAATCAAGTCTGGCTCGAGGCCAGAAATTTGAAATGCAACCTGACTCACCTGAAATTCACCCCGAAACATGAAGGACCTTTTACCATTACCAAGGTACTGTCCCCGATCACATATCAACTCTGTCTCCCCAAGACATGGAAAATACACCTGGTCTTCCATGCCTCGCTCCTCACACCCTATAAGGAAAACTCGGTACATGGCCCCAACTTCCCATCGCCTCCACCTGATCTTATCGATGGAGAAGAGCAGTATGAAATTGAAAAGATCGTACGACACCGGGGTTCCGCTGCTAACCGCCAATTCCTTGTCCGCTGGAATGGCTTCACCGCCGCCGACAACACCTGGCTCCCCGAATGGGAATTTAAACATGCCCAAGCAGTCCTCTGAAGCTATAAGAAGCTTCATCCCAAGGTCTTCCCTCCTTAGAACTCAACGTGCTGGTCTCTACGTGAGAATCACCAACCGAGTCCTAAGCAACTTTTATATACTCAGCAGCATGTCTTCCTCCCCATTGTTATGAGTTATCGTGCCCCTATACTTTTTCCTTCGCTCAGTCCTAGTCATGGCTTACCCAGCCGTACCTTGTCCCTCACTTAGCCTAGTCCTGGCCTCACCAGCCAGCCAGCCCACCGATAGTCCTCACCGGACTTCACGCCTACGCACAGCTACGAACCCGCTAAGCATTCCCTTGCTTAGTCCCCATGCCGAGCCCACCCCGGCTCTCCTAGTCATAGTCCGTTCCGCCTGACCGGAACCCCTAAGCCTCATAGCGCTGGTCTCTTCGTGAGCATCACCAATTGAGCATCCCTCCGAGACCCTGTCTCTAGCCTTAGCCCGGGACTCTAACAGTCCATTCCTAAACCCCTCGCCTAGACCCCTGACGTAGCCCACTCACGGACCGACAGTATACTGCATCGCCTCAGTCCCTGTCCTCTGACGTCATCATAGAACCTCTTCCGCCGAGTCCAACCTCGGACCCTCTCCTCGGCCTGGCCTCGCACCCATGCCATGCACTGACCCCGTCGGGCCTCACCCCGAACGTGCACACTGCCCTCGGACCCCTCCGTCCTTGGTCCCAATCTACCGGTTCCCTTACAGAACCCGTCCCAGCCCCTCGGCCCTCCAGCTGAGCCCCGGCCTCCAGACCGGACCCTATGCCAGACCCTCGGTAGGATTACTCACGTATCCCTGGACATCTCCTATCCGAGTCCCATCATTGACAATGGCGTACGCGCCTTTCCTTAGCTTTAGCCTTTCGTAGAAACTCGCCTTGCGCATCCCTTCTATTACCACCGAAGGTGATGCTTCTCCCGCTTAGCCGAGATCACTGATCGACAGGACGCTTCCTGATCGACAGATCCGCAGCACGTATGACTCATCTTCTTTATCATTCGCCGAGTCATACTTCACTGTTCCCTTTAGAGATGTGCACTCCTTATCCATTCAGCACATCTCCCCTACTTAGCTATACCACAGCCGGTTCCCTTACTTAGATGCCCGGTCTGTGCGCACACTTGTCCCCTATATAATAGGCGCCCCACCGTCCCCAGTACCTTAGCTTAGTCTACCTGAATCACCGTATACTCCTAGATTCATAGACACCCTCGTAATCCCAACACCTTCATCAGAACTCCTGTCTGAAGGCCGCCCCGACTCTCAACCCAGCTGCCTATCATGTAGCCTTAAGAACGTGAGAACTCACCTTCTCGCGCCTCCACTCATCTCTAGTAGTCCGTTACCCGGACTACTACAGCCCGAGTCCTAGAAGGCAGCTTACCCTCAGGTCTATGCACGACCCTGCCCAGGTCATGCGTAACACCCATCCACCAAATCTTCCCTCACCGCATCTTCCTTTGTCGACTCTGCTCTTCCCTCCCTTGAGGGAGTCGACGACTCTTCAGCCCTTGCCCAGGAACTCTCCATTCCTACCATTCACCCTCCCATGGTCCTCACCGAGGATTGCCCCAGTAACTTGGCCACCCCCGGGTGGGACACCACACCCCTTTCTTGGCCCTTTGTCCTCGATGAGGAAGAGAAACCCAAGACTATTCTCTCAGTCAATGTATCTCGTTACATGTACACCCTTCGGTCGGACCCACTGTCATGCGAGTCCGGACACCTCCTCCAAACCCGCCTCTGAGACTCCTGCTTGGCCACTACTATGCAGGCCCACTTAGATGTAGACTCTCCCCTTGAATCTCTGTACTTAGCCTTTTTACAGGTCTCTTGTCTCGATCCCATTGCATCATTTACCTCTGCCAACGCCCAATTGGAGTTCTTCTCCACCCAACTTCATCTTGTAGCCCGCCGCATTTGCTCATACCTCCTATCGGCCATGCATCAACTCGACATGCTGGATTTCGTCACGGACATTGAACGCTATTCGCAGGACCTTGCCAAGGTCGGTCTCCCACCTCCCCCAGTTCGACCCCCTCTCCCTATCAAAGCCATTCTTGTTCCCTCACCTGCCGAGCCCGCCACTCCGACACTGTCTGCGTCGTCCTCTCCGTTGTCTCCTAGTGAGATAAATCTCATTGATCGTCTTGAGAGGGTCCATCTTATGAATGAAGGTGAGGTCAGCCTCACACCCGACCACCCCCTATACAATGTGTCCTGTTTTCATTGTCACCGCCTTGGACACTGGCACATCGACTGCCCAGAGTACAAGTGTCCGTTTTGTCTCCGCATGCGTCCGGGGCACATCCAGAACCAGTGCCCACTCCGTCATCGTCCCTGTCCCGCCACCCCATCCTCATCATCACATTCTTCTAGCTCCTCTCATCGAGGCAGTCGCACTGTCCACGACCTCACCCGCTTGCGTCATGAATCCAGGACGAGCCAGAGCTTGACTTCACAGATGACGTATGGGATGACACGGCCTATGCCAACGTCACCGGTTCCCTGAATGGGGGCTACATCAACCTCTAGATATCCTCAAGTGGCATTGAGGAGCGTAAGTGGGGGGTAATGTTATGAGTTGACCTGGCCCCATTATCTTTTCTTTTTCCTTTTGACTTAGCTTAGTCTTGACGGATCGCTATCCGTCTCGTCTGGCGTTACCCAGGCCTCCTATCTCTCAGCCTGTAGGCAGTTATCCCACGGACCGTACTCTTCATTTCCAACTAATGACCCTGCTGTCATTGTTGCTTCGGGTCTTTCCGACCGCTTCTTGTTTCATGATAATCTTTGATAGACTGCTGCTTCTGATCAACATTGATTGACAGATCTGCAGCAGATGTGACTCATTTTGACTCATCCCGAGCCTTTACGATTCCCCGAGTCACATCTCCTTTCATCCCTCGTTTACCCGCTCGTTCCATAGAGTTCTACCACCTTCTATGGCCCAAGTATATAAACAGTAGTCTTTACACTTGTATTCCTTAAGCTAGAGCTACTCAATTCTACCTTTGAGATAACTCCTACGCTCGATCTCCCAAGACCAGGATAAGACTTGTCCTCACTGGACTCATCGTATCCTTCGACGCTGAGCATGCTCTTCGTGAGCAGATACCTTGCCTGAAGGCCTTCGACGTACCGTAGCGTCAAGAACGCTGGTACTCCTCTGTCCCAGAACCTCCCCTTGAGTCTACGCTCGACCCTACCCAGGCCAAGCGTAACACTTTCCATGACATGGCTGTTTTAAAAGGGATGTATCTCAATGGTGTGCAAACCGAATCACATGACATAGGGGGCGATTCTGTAGCCAAGAGTGAGTACTATCTATAACCCCACCAAAGCTAAGCGAAATTCCCACAGTGTCTGGCAGTGTGCTTCATGCACTGCTGTCAAGGTTAGTTATGGAAAGGGTTTTTGAGGTCACTGTATGATAGTCTGGACACATGAGTTTGAGGGGAGAGTGACATGGAAGACAGCAGAGATGATGATGGTGATGGGTACATGTGTGTGTGCATGCATGGAGAGGATCCTTTGATCCTCAGAAGTCAAAAGATCCAAAAAGATGGCAAAAAGTGTATTTGAAACCAAGGGTACAAGACTTTATAGTCTGGGCATTTCCCAGGACTGTCAAGAACAAGGAGTACAAACTCTAACTAAGTGATGGCAATGACAACAGTAGCAATAAGGGATGACAACGAGTGAAAGGAGTATAAATAACTACTTGTCAGTGGTATGAAAGCAACTGATGAAGATTGAATGAAAGGACTAATAGACCAGACTGGACTAACCATGGACTACGAGACTGGGTGAGAAGGGATGGACCAGACTAGGTGAATGATGACCAGATGGGGTGTACACGACGATGAACTGTCTGTAGGATGTGGTGAAACAATGGGATACGATACTAGAGATGTATGAGTCTCTACAGTGGGAGTCATGTAAATGGGTCTGGAGGAGGTGTCCAGACTCACATGACAGCAGGTTGGACCTGAGGGTATAGGCAAAACAGGGTACATTGATGGATAAAATCGTCTTGGGTTTCTCTTCCTCTTTGAGGACAGAGAGCCAAGGAAGGGGAGTGGTGTTCCACCCAGGGGTGGCAGAGTTACTAGGGCAGTCATCTGTGAGGACCATAGGGGGATGGATGGTAGGAATGGAGAGTTCCTGGGCAAGAGGGGAGGAATTGTTGACTCCCTCAAGGGAGGGAAGAGTAGAGTCGGTAAAGGAAGACTTGGTGAGGGAAGACTTGTTGGATGGGGAGTAAGACATGCTGCGAATTATTGAAGGTAGTTAGGACTCAGTTGGTGATTCTCATATAGAGACCAGCATGTAAAGTTCTAAGGAGGGAAGACCTTGGGGTGAAGCTTCTTATAGCTTTGGAGGACTGCTTGTGCATGTTTAAACTCCTGTTCAGGGAGCCAGGTGTCATCAGCAGTGGTAAAACTGTGCCAGCAGACGAGGAACTGATGGTTGACAGTGGAGCCCCAGTGTCATATGATCTTTTCAATTTTGTATTGTTCTTCTTCATCAATAAGATCAGGTGGGGGTGATGGGAAGTTGGGGCTGTGCACAGAGTTCTCCTTGTAGGGGGTGAGGAGTGAGGCATGGAAGACTGGATGTATTTTCCATGTCTTGGGGAGATGGAGTTGATACATGATCAGAGACAGTACCTTTGTGATGGTAAAAGGTCCTTCATGTTTTGGGGTGAACTTCAGGTGAGTCAGGTTGCATTTCAAATTCCTGGCCTCAAGCCAGACTTGATCACCTTTCTCGAACGGGGTGAAACTCTTCTTGTTTTGAGAAGCCATGACCTACCGAGCTAGTTCATGTGCAGTAAGGGCTTCTTGGCAAGCAGCAATGAGTTCCTTTATATGGTCTTCCACAGTGGGAAGGTCTGTGAGTGGGAGGACAGTGGGAACCGGTGTAGAAACAATGGAAAGTTTGGTGGTAACTTTCCTATATGTGAAGGGTATGTTCGTTTGTCCCTATAAGGAGGTCCAAAAGGCAGAGGTGGAATGCCAGATAGGAGTGGTCCACAGATAGGAGTGGTCCACAGATAGGATGGTCCGAAGATGGTCTGGACCAGAAAAAGGTAGTCCAAAGGTACAAGTGATAGTCTGGACTTGTTAGTCTGAGACAAAAGGCAGTTGGCGACAGTGAAGATGATGAAGATGTGCGATGTGGAAGATATGTGCGAAAGGATCCCAAAATGTAAGATCCAAAAGTCAAAAGATGTATTCAAAACCAGATGTACAAGACTTTATAGTCTGGGCATATCCCAGACTATAAAGGATTGAAGTGTAAATGACATACAAACTCTAAAAAGTGGAGGGAATATGAGATAATGTGTAACGATGATGGTGACATGTGTCCAAGACTGCAAAAGGGTATATCGAAAGTACTACAAAGTGATAAAGTGAAACTGATGTGAACTGGACTAAGATTATGTGGACCAGACTGACACAGATTGACCAGATTGACTTCGGACTGGCATGGATGGACCAGATAGACCTCGGATATGTTCCTATACAAGAACAGAGATCCTTGGATCTCTACACCAGAGTGGGTTCATACCCCATCATTGGATAGAAGGGGGATTTACCGGTGACAGAATGAGGGCAGTGATTGTGAGTGAATTCAGCATGGATCAGCTGATCAGCCCATGTGGTGGGGTTGTTCCCCACAAAGATCTGCATGTAAGTCTTGAGTTCCTGATTGATCCACTCAGTTTCCCCATCAGTCTGGGGGTGATACACGGTGGATAACGCAAGGGAACATCTGAGAAGCCTACCAAGTTCTTTTGTGAAGTGAGAAGCAAATTGGGGGCCTCGATCATAGATGATCTTCTCATAGAGGCTGAATCATGGGTAAACTTTCTTAAAATAGAGAACAGTGATATCCTCTGCAGTGGCAGTCTTGGTGGTAGGGCAGAAAACAGCCCCCTTTGAAGATGCAAAGTCGGCCCAGACTATTACAGCTGTGAAACCATTAGATTCAGGGAGATCTGTGATCATGTTGCACGAGATCTGCTGAAAGGGGCGAGTGGCAGTGGACTTGTTAGGGGTGAGCAAAGGGGTCGTGGGGTGGATGTTGACCTTATGCTGCTGGCAGAGAGCACAACCCTTGACATACTTGTGAACATACTGGGCCAAATCAGGCCACCAGAACTTGCTTGCAATGAGTTGTCAAGTCTTAAGAAAACTAGGATGACCAGCAGATTCATGATCATGACACCATTGGAGAATGGACTTATGCAGTCCAGTGACAGGAGGAATATAGATGTGACCTTGGTAGGTCAACATGCCTTCATGAAGCTGCCAATCACTCAGGCGGGAGTGGAAGGTGGTGGGGATAGAGCTGTCAAAGGCCTGAAGAGTCTGGAGGAAGAGGAGGTCATCCTTCAACATAGTCTTAATGTGGTCCTAGAGAGCCGAGTCAATGAGTCAGACAAAGATGGAGTCTGGGAGGAGGACAGTCTGGGTGTTGTCCAGCACATGGGCAAGGAAGTCCGGGTGGCAGGAGAGCACATCTGGCCCAGCGAGTAGGAATCCAGGGACATGGATCATCTTATAGTTGAAGTCCGCAAGGTCAAGTAATCAGCAGGCTTGTTGATGGTTGAGGTTCTGAGGGGTGTGGAAATATGTCAGGTTCTTGTGATCTGTGAAGACCTGGACAGAAAATGACAACCCATGGAGGAGGTGTTGCCATGACTTGAGTGCATTGTAAAACAGCAAAGTGCCCCAGGATGAAACACTTCTAGGTAATGAAGGGTATGAATAGGTCATCCCTAAAGGGGTTCTATAGTGAAGGAAGGTCAGTAAGAGTACTCCAATGATTGCTAACCAATATATGATAAGTTCAAGCTAATCTGGACTGAAAATAGGAATTTCCGGACTACTGGATAGTGAAATTTGCTTTGGAAACATGAGGAACAAGTGTGATAGTGATGGACGATGGTTGGAACAGTGACAGACGATGTGGACAGTGATGATATATGATGGGTGAGAGTTCCACGTGAGGAAAACTGTATTCCCAGATGAAAATACAAAGTACTTATAGGTACGGAAAATTCGAAACCACTAAGAATGTGATATAACTAAGTTATGAGATGAAAGGAGACATAGAAATGTCCAAAAGAGTGTAAATGAAATGGTATAGTCATTGTAGACAATAGAAAGGTTAAGGAAATGAAGTCCAAACTTGAAATGAGAACATCAGACTAAAAAGGTAATTCTGAACTATCTTGAACTCAGAAATAGAGCTTTGGACTAAAAAGGAAATTCTGGACTGACCTTGGACTTGGAAATAAGGCATTGGGTTGACTTTGGAATGTCATCAGAAGAATAGGGAGAGCAGGGAATGGTCATCTGGGCTAATGCAACTGGATAAAATGCAGGATATCATTGTAGGGAACTCCTGTTCTTTACAGCATGAATAATCACAAGGAGTTTGTGATCATGGATGTCATAGTTTCGTTCTGCAGGTGAGAATGACTGGGAAAGATAGGAGCAAGGGTGCCAAGCACTGTTCTCATCAGTTTGCAAAAGGATGCCACCCATGGCCACACTGGAGGCGTCAGTTGTGATGGCAAATGGGGCTGAGGGATTGGGGAGCTGAAGAACTGGCTTGGAGAGAAAGAGTTCTTTGAGACAGAGGAAAGACTCTTCCTGTAGGGTAGTCCAGTTCCATGGTTGTGTCTTCTTGGTGAGATCAATGAGGGGGCAGGCTATGGTAGAGTAGTCTAGGATTAATTGCTGGTAGTAATTTACAAATCCAAGGAAGGACTGGACTTCTTTGACTGAGGTTGGTATGGGCCACAAGGTGATTCTGTCAAGCTTGATGGGGTCCATGGCAAGCTTGCCTGGGGACAAGATCATGCCAAGATAGTCTACTTGTTTTGTGGCAAAGGAGCACTTCAACAGGCAAAGGTGGAGGTCAAGTTCCTCCATCTGCTGGAGGACTCACTTAGTCCAGTTGGTATGGAGTTGTTCATCAGGGGAGAAAATAAGGAGGTCATCCATATAGATGACGAGCCATCCTTCAGAGATCATGTCTCTGAATAAATCGTTCATGAAATGCTGAAATGTGGCAGGGGAGTTGGTCATTCCAAAGAACATGACCATTGGTTCAAAAAGGCCCTTGTGGGTAAGGAAGGTGCCTTTCCACTGATGTCCTTCCTTGATCTGGATGTTGTTGTACCCCCAGTGAACATCAAACTTGGTAAAGACCTTAGCATCTTGCACCTTATTGATGAGGTCATCAATCCAGGGTAGGGGGTATGCATCCCAGATGGTCTGGTCATTGAGCTTCTGGTAGTCCATACATGGTTGGAGCTTGGGGTTACCTGAGGGGTCAAGTTCTTTCTTCTGGACAAAGAAGAAGGGGGATGCTTGGAGGGAATTTGAGGGGCAGATAGCACTGGACCAGAGATTCTCTTCGAGGAAGGCTTTAGTGGCATCACATTCCTGCAGGAATAGTGGGTATAACTTGCCTATCTTGGGTTTGAAGCCTTCTTTAAGGTTAATCTCATGGTCATAAGTCTGTTCCAGTGGGAGTTGTCCAATGGATCTTTCTTCAAACACTTTTCAGAATTGCTCATACTCTGGGGGAAGGGTGACCTCAGGTTTCTTGTTGAATTTGGCTTGCACAAGCTGCATAGCCAAGGTGATCTTGGTGATGACCAGAGAGCCTAAGGGGTAGAACCATGATCCACACTGTTGGATTCAGCCTATGTGGTAATGGTTGTGAGCTCTCTGACAGAACTCACTCTCCAATTCCTTGTCAAGATATTCATAGAGTTGAGCATGGTCAATGCAGTTGACCTTGACTTGGCATGGGGGAGTCCAGTTGAAGCTGGGTCTCTTGAAATGGTTGCTATACTCAGAGGTGGCAATGTTGTGTTCCTGAAAAAGAACCTTGGATTGGTTGCAGGATTCTGGGATGTCAATTGTCTGTTTGAACCAGTCAATCTTTGGATTGGTGGAGCGAAGCCAGGGAAGTCTGAGGATGACGTTCTTGCTTCCACAGGACATGATGTGGAAGAGGACTTTCTGGGTAATCCCTCTGGTGTTGGCATAGAGGGTGCAGGTAAATCGGATGGCTCCATGGGAGTTACTAGATTGGTTGATGTTCCGAATGGGGATGGGTTTCAGTAGTCTTGTGATGCAGAGTTTGTGTTTCCACATGAAGTCCCAGTCTATGCAGGAGATATCAGTGCTGCTGTCAATCAGGGTGTGGGTGTCAACAGCTTTGAGAGTGTGCACTGGTATGATGAGTTGAACTGGGATTTGCATTGATTTGCAAGTCTCAGATACAAGTACATTGGCACATCTAGGAGGAGTCTGCATTGACAGGGTCCTCCATTCTAAAAATCCTTTCAGGAGAAGGAAATCCGAGCTACTGACTCGACTTCATCATTGTCTTTGTAGTTGGCTAGCTCTGGAACATCATCCTTCTTGACCTTATGGGCTCTCTTAGGGTTCTTGGAAGAGTCATAGGCCTTACACTCTTTTGCCATATGGCCAATCTGGCAGCATTGGAGGCAACAGCCTTCCTTGAAACACTTCTGCCTTTTGGCTTCAGTGAGCTTGGGGGGAAGACAGACCACATCAACGTCCATGGTGTCAGGGTCTTTGTCTTCTTTCTTAGAATAGGTTGGTACATACAGAGTACCAGGTTTCTTGTGTTACTGGGCGATCCCACAAGCTCATCAGTGGTGGGAATCAAAGAGAGCCACTTTCTTGTACCAGTCAGTGACTTTAGTGGGAGGTGAAACAACCCAATGAACTAGCACTGAGTGGTCGTTGTTGAAGGGGTAGACTAAGTCACAAAGGAACTTCATAGTAGCCTTTATACTTGGCTAGAGTGTATGAGCGATGAGGGGAGCTTTGCTCTTAGTGTAGAGACTTTGGGAAAATCTCCAGAAGAACAAGACTGGGGTTAGCCAATGAGTTCCCTGGAGCTTATATACTCATAGGGTATGTATGTACATGTTTGGTTACTAACTACATATGGGTATATGATGTGGCAGCATGAGGCATAAGGCTGTGAGACAGAGATTAAAGAGAAGCATGATATGTGATGCGTAGCAGAGCACAGAAATAGAATGGAAGGGAAGCATAGCAGAAATGAAAGAGAAGCAAAAGGCTGTGCTTGCCAGATAGTACAACTTGGAGAGAAAGTAAACTCTATAAAAAGATAAATAAGAACAAACAAAAGCATCCATGATTAGATGGCACATGAGCATCTGTTGGTGCGATAAGAAGATAAGATAAGATAAAGAGACTTAGTGAAAATCTGTTAGGATTGGGATGTCATATAGGATCAATCGTAACAGAAGGGTTCTCCATTTGGAGAACATCAAACATCAGATCTTCAGGTATACCTGCAGAGTAATAGGAGATGAGAACCGAATCATTGGCTACTCCTGTGGTGGATACCTTGGACCTAAACTGGATGGTGTAGTTAGCCAAAGAAGGGGAAAACTTGCCCTTCTTTCCTGGGATCATCCACTTGGTGGTCAGCCAAGTGAGAGCATTGGTAACTGATTCTGAATGGGTAAAAACTCCTTCAAACTTGGTAACAAAGTCAGTCCACTTCCCAAGAGAGAAGCCTCTGCCTGTGATCTTGGATTCTCTGAAGGTATCAGCCCAGGTGGAAGCTGTACCTTTCTTCATGAAAGAGAGCACATAGGTGATCCACCTAGTGTCATCATTGTAAATGTCAGCGTTGATCAAGAGGTACAATTGTACCAAGTGCAGCCAGGGGTGCACTTTTGTGAGGTTTCCATTAAAGTCATCAGGGACTCCAAGGTGGATTTCCATGGGCTTGGTTCCCATAGTGGGAGTCTGGGGTTGGGCAGTGGGTGGCACTGTGGCTTGAAAGATATGACCGCTTTGAGTGATTGGAGTTGGTGATGGTGGGGTGGGGCTCCGAGGGATAACTGCTCCTGCTGATAGTTGGTGGGAGAGTAGTCTAGAGAGTTCTTGGGATTCTGCTTCCATGGAGGGAGAGTGTAGGTCAAGGTCTAAGTCAGGGTTATCAGAGCTCTCAGTGGAAGCTTCTGAGTCTGATGATTCTGAGGATTCAGCAGGTGGCTGTTCTGTGGCTCTCCACAAGGTGGAGATCAGTGGTGGTCAGGCTAAGGAGGAGGGTCTACTTGATGGTAGCCATGACGTGGTAAGCTAGAGCTTTTGTTACACTTGGCCTGGGTAGGGTCAAGCATAGACTCAAGGGTAAGGTCTGGAACTAGGGAGTACCAGCATTCTAGATGCTCCAGTACAACTAAGACCTTCAGGTGAGGTATCTGCTCATGAAGAGCATGCTTAGCAACGAAGGGTTCGATGAGTCTGATGAAGACAAGCTTATCCTGGGGAGTGGGAGATCGAGTGTAGGAGTTATCTCAAAGGGTAGATTGAGTAGCTCTAGCTTAAGGAGTACAAGCATAGAAACTACGGTTTATATACTCAGGCCATAGAAGGTTAGAGAACCCTATGGAACAAGCGGAAGAACAAGGAACAAAGGGAGATATGACTCGAGAAGTGTAAGGACTCAGGAGGAGTCAAGATAAGTCATATCTGCTGTGGATCTGTTGATCAATGTCAATCAGAAGCAGCTGTCTATCAAAGATAATTATGAAACAAGAAGCAAGTCAGAGTGACTCATGTGACAAGTGACAGCAGGGTCAATAGTCAGAAATGAAACATACAGTCCATGGGATGATGTCCTATGTATCATGAGAGAAGTCTGGGTGAGGCCAGACGAGATGGATAGTGATCCATTGAGGCTAAGCTAAGTAAAAGAAATAAACAGAAACAGGTCAAGTTATAACAATTTGTAGAGAAAAGCTTGGAAGAATGACCTTTAGTTGACTTCTGAGGCTGAGAATACTCTTTGGAGTGGAGTCTAGAGGTGGTAGACACATGGACACCAGTGGTAGTAGCAATAGACTAAACAAATTGACTAGTATCAAGTATAGAGAGGATAGTGTGCTTCTTAGTAGGAAAAATAAATTTTGTGATGATGTGGTTGAAAATAAAAATACAGATGAACCTTTTTACACTCAAACATAATACTAGTATGTGTACCTCTGTTTGTATGACCAAACATCATCAACTAATGCTTGATTTCACCTTGTTCACTGGCAGGTGCAAAACTACAGTGAGCAACAAAACCGATGCAATGTTTGCATTGTTTTGATTGTGGAGTAAATATCTGGTGAAGTATTGATGCTAGACCCCCTAACCTAGGTATCAATAGAAAGCCCTGATCGAGGGCTTTTAGATGGTATATAGGTTGCTTA
>JBBPSV010000592.1:0-16076 GCA_038093795.1 Retiboletus fuscus
TGTCATGTCATTGTCATTGTTGCACAAGGGGTGTGAGGCAGATGAGGGTGCCTGGGATGTGTTGCAATGGGGATGGCAAGGTGTGAGTCAGGGGCAGTGGTGTCATGTCATTGTCATCACACAAGGTAGGAGCTGTTGTTTTATTGTGGTAAGAGGTTATATCAGCAAATTCCCAGTGAGCTGCACAGAATGGTCCCCCCTTCTACAGCTCCTACAGTACACAGCACAGTACTATAGGAGCTGTAGAATAGGGGACCTTTCTGTGCAGCTCACTGAGAATTTGCTGATATATGCACTAGTTTTCATGTGACTAGGATCATTCTTCACTTCAGTCACACATCTCATATAATATGGTCATATTTTCACATATCACATGGTCAGCCTGGGTTGACAATTGCACTATGTACATGGGCAGGCCTACAGTGGGCCAGGCAGAGGAGCAGAGGGGGATTGTTGAGTGGGCCTGAGGATTTGTAAACAGCATAACAATGAGTGGGCCCATTTGAATATGCAATAGTTGCATGTGCTATACACATGCAGGTTTAAATAGATGCACTTTGGAGAGCATTGTAGAGACAGGCAGGCCCATTAGGTGGAATTATATAACCTACCTATTACAACTTATTTCCCCTATCCTTGCTTGTCCCTTTGACTCTCCAACCTTGATTACCTCATCTTCACCCCCTCAACCTCCCATGGATCAATGTCCTAAGTACAATGCTGAACTACTGTACTTGACCTGGGCCTCCAACCCCAGTTGCCTTGACTTTGGCCTCCAACCTGAACACTCCTTTGTCCTTGACCTTGGTTGTCCACTGGAGGATGTTCATGACCATCCACCCAGCACACTGTCACAGATGCTCCCACATCTTTGAGATCCTGGTGGATGTACCTAGATCCCCTGGATGTTTCCACATCCTCTTTTATCTCTGCTGATTCTTATGTGTCTCCTGTGTGTCCCCTTTGCCCTGACACTGATATGTCCCCTCTCTGTCCCTGGGAACCCTAATGCTTACACATCCCCTTCATGTCCTCCAGAACCCTGATGCTTATGCATTCCCTCTATGCCCTCTGCTCTGACACTTACACATCCCCATGGAACTTTCTTATCCCATTCCATTACCTATACCCCACTTGTTACAGGTGTGGCAAACACCCTACCTTTTTCCACTACCAACACCTGGGACAACCTCCTCCTTGACATGGAAATCCCTCAATCCATGTGGGAGGAGCTGCTCAACCTCAATGTATATGACTCAAAAGGACATTGCCTTCAATGCAGAATGGATGGACTCACTGCCATGGCTCTAGTCTAGCTGCCTCAAGCTCTTGGACTCTCTCTCCTAGGCTGTACTCTCTCACATACAGCCTTATATTTGAAATATCCCAGATCTCAATGAGTTCCCATCTTAATTCCCATTCTTCCTTTGTGGCACACATTCCTATTTAGATTTCCTTCTTATCTAGGAAACCTTCCTTAAATGAACTCCTTTCTAGCTCATTCTCCTTCCTAGATAAGTCTTTTTCCTTTCATGATATACTTTCCTATCATATCTCCTTCCCATTAAGGAACACCTTCCTGTAATGGCAGTAATCCTGCCCTAGTGCACTTTAGAGCTCTGCCTAAACTCTAGGAGGGCATACTATTCAAGGACAAGCTTCTCTTCCATGTACAGTATCTTAACCTTGACCAATGCCAATCAACATAGCTTCTTGTGTCCACAGTCATAATCTTCTTCACTTCCCTTCTTTTCCTTCTCTCCTCTTCCTTCAAAGATTACTTGTCTCTTTGGGAAGCAGATCTTTGGAGACAAGCTTCCCATTATAGGTTTCTTGGTTGACCCTAACTACATGTGAGTCCAGATGTCAGACAAGTCCAAGTTACAGCTTATCATAAGTGTCCAAGAGTTTGGACAGAATGGGACATACTGCTCTTTAAGGGACTTTTGGCATATAGCTGAACATCTTAACTAGGCTCTCAATGTGTTTTTGCTTCTCAGGCCTGGACTTTGTGCTCTTTATGCCAAAACTGCAGGGAAACTCCACAGTTGAGCTCTTGTATGAGTAAACTGTGATGTAGAATGTGAGCCTGCATGAATAACCTATCACTTAGAGCTTGTTCAGTAACCTGTTTGTTAACAATCTCAATGATTGACTTTGTTTGGACTGTAGCAAAAACATCAGCTTCATCCTCTGTTGTTGAAGCAGAGATCAAACAACCAGGTAATCATGCAAGGTAGATGATCTACAGTTAGTAGTTGCAATCATGGCAATATCAAATTTGACTGCCCCACCAGATCCCTGTAATTTTGATACACACAAAGAGCTAATATAACATATTCTAAAGCTGATCCAACTCCTATTTGCCACCCTTTTTGAAGTCCTATCCAGAGTCTGGAATCCTGGCACCCCATATCATAACTTTGCACTCTCTGGCCATCAGTGGATTCTAGAGTTGCTTTGTGGCCATCCCATTCATATCTGATCAGAACTAGGAGTCAGCTGGGCTGTCTTTTTACAGCTGATCACTGATTTATGGTCTGAGTCCATTGGTATGGCTGATTCCAAGCATGTCATGCTTGAAGAACAACTTGCAATATTTTTATATATGTGTGTCACTGGCCTGACAACTTCACATGTTGGAGAGTGCTTTCAGCACTGAAACAATATGATCTCATGGTATGTGGTGTTCTTTATCTGCTGGAATGATCTGATCAGTGTCTGATAGCTACTTCAAGCAAATGGTGGATGTTTTTTCCAGCATCCCATTGTATCAGAAGTATGTTCACTTTTCAACAGGGGAAAACATCCCCATGAAGATCAGAAACAATCCAAAGTTCTTCCCATACTTCAAGGATACTTTCAGAGCAATCAATGGAAGTCATATTCCAGTCATACCACCACCCTCATTGTGTGAACAATTCTGCAACCACAAAAGATTCCTCTCCCAGAATGCTCTATTCATTTGTGATTTTGACCTTCATTTTACTTACACACTCTCAGGCTGGAAAGGGTCTGCCATGGATGCCTGTGTTTACAATGATACAATATCAAACAATCTACACATTCCTGCTGGAAAATGTTACAATTTTCTTCCTTTATCGTTCTATCTTTCTTCTGTCCCTTTCCTCTTCTTTACGCACATGGAGGGGTAATCACTCTTCTCGTTACTTTCTCTTCTTGATGATAACCGGCCCCACTCATCTCACATTCTATGATCTCTCTTGTTGAATAGCTCTCTACGTCTTGGACTCATCCCTCCTCCATCGCTTCTCTCATAGCGATTAGTGTCCCCAATCTTTCCCTTTTTGTCCCTTGGTCCATGCACAACCTTTCTAGTCTATTTAAAGTAGTTACCTCGCTCCTGTAAAACTCATTCAGAATCTGCGCAATATTAGCGTAAGCTTTTGGGTCACCCTTGGTCCCTGAGACAAACCACGTCCACTCTAAAGGTTATCTCTTCATCAAGCGTGCTCTCTGTGAGCAGATCCCTCTGAAGACTTTAGAGTTATCCTAGTCAAACTCCGTTCGTATGCTACACGTAACAAAAGATTCTGAATCTCCTTCGTCCCACCTCTCCAGGTGAAGGACTTCCCCTACAGTCACCACGAGCTCATCACAGACCCCACTTGACCCAGAGACCTTCAATATCAAGGTCAACCCAAGAGAGGAAACAAACACTTCGGCCCTCCCTTTCCACAACCCATACCAGACCATTGAACTTCCCCAGAGACCTTTGAGAACCAGACAGACACGCACCACCTCCGGAATCAACCCCTTGACCACTGCCACCCAAACCATCGCAACAACCCAAGTCACTGCACCTACCCCTGCCCCACCTACCATGGCCAAAGACATCGAGTTAAAAGCTGCCCTCCCCACCAACTTCTCCAGAAAACCCACAGATGCCTCTAGATGGATCAAGGCTATGAAGGCCTACTTTGCTCTGAACCCTACCCTGTACTCCACTAATGAGGGAAAGATCATGACGACCCTCAACAAGATGAGCGAAGGAAGGGGAGCCTCCTTCGCCGAGATGTGGTACGACAAGATGACAGATCCTAACACCAAACCCATGGAGAAGACCTTCTCCTACTTCTCCACCAACTTCGAAACTACCTTTTTCCCCTTCAACACCAAGGCCACTGCCCACTTGGAACTGTCCAAGTTAATTCAGAAATCCTTCACATGACCTGATGGAACCAGAGACAACGGTTTCCAACAATACATCACCGATTTCCAGAACCTCACCTGTAAAACAGGCATCACCGACGACACCTCCCTCATCAACCAATTCTCCCTTGGAATTGACCAGAAACTCACTACCATGATCCTCTCCATGGCAATGATCCCTACTATGATCACTGATTGGATCAACCAAGCCAAAGTCTTCCATGCACAAAAGATGTGCATCTTAGCCCTTCGAGGAGGCCGCCCTCAACCCTCCTCCTTCCAAAGAACCCCCTTCCGGGACCCCAATGCCATGGATGTTGATACAATCACTCTTAGCAAGCTCACCCCAACTGAGCAAGCCAAGTGCATTAGAGAAGGATGATGCTTCCAATGCAGAAAGGTTGGCCACAACTCTGCTGACTGCAAGGGAACTACCCTTCACCGAAACTCCCCTCACCCTCAGAACATTTGAACAAACACCGAACGAACCACTGTGATCCCCATTGCCTCTGCCTCTAAATCCAACCTGGAGGTCTACATCGACTCCCTCAAAACTTCTGGGAAGGATGATAAGGAAGTCCTCTCCATTCTAAAGATGTGTTACGAGGAGGAATCCACTGTAGAGATCGCCTCCACCCTCCTGGAAAGAGTACAGACCGCACAGGATTTTTAAAAGGGAGAGTTGCCCCAATGTCTTCTCTCCCCTCCTCCCATGTACTTGTAGCACCATTGAGCAATCAAACCCTATGCCTCCCTGTTCAACTACAAGGAAAGAATAAAACCATTGAAACCTCAGCACTCATCGATTCCGGAGCCACTGGAAACTTCCTTGATCTCCGTCTCCTAGGAAAAGATGACTTCGCCACAACACCACTCCTAGAACCCATCATCGCATACAATGTGGACAGAACCCCTAACCAACAAGGGACCATTACCCAAACCACCTTTGTCCCCTTCTCATCTGGAACCTTCACAGACCAAGAAAACCTTAGAGCTCGTATGGGAAGCCAACCTGAAACCGGGTTTCGGACCCAGTTTTTTTTTTCTGTGGCCGAGCTGAGATGCCAAGGAGTGGCGTGCCAATGGTAGATGTAGGACACATTTTCATGATCCCCCATCATAACGCCCAGCAGCCCAGGTGATGCCACCCCGAAGACGGTCTCAAACATCCCCCTGTAATTCCCCCATGCAGGGGGGGAAAGGAAAGCAGAAGGCTGCCGATTCCCAGGGAGACGCTACAAATTCAGGTAGCGATGGAAGTCAATCAGCAGCGAAGCCAGGACCATCTGCCACTGCTCACTGGACAGTTCAGGATGAAGACGCTCTGCTTGAATTTGTGCTAGCAAACAAGGTGATGATGGGGGATGGCCATAATTTCAGGGCATCATTCTGGCATGATATGGCTAGCAAGCTTCCCACACCCACTCAAGGGAAGTTGAAGACGGCTGACGGCTGCAAGGAAAAATGGAAGTAGGTAAGTGATGTTTTTTCTTTTTCTTACTTATGCTCCTGACTAGAATCTTGTAGATGAGAGCTACGTTTGATATCATTGACAAGATCGCACATACGTCAGGACTTACATATTCGCTAGAGAGAGGAGCAGACATTGGACTAGAAAGTCAACATGTGTGGGATGAAATCACAAAGGTATGTTCTCGTTTCCTGTATGTCTTCTACTAATAGAGTTCAATTGTGTGTAGAATACCAAAGGTGTCAGCAAATTCAAGAACAAAGGGTGGGATCACTACAAAAAGATGCAACTCCTGGTGACGTTGAAGTCTCGAGGCAATAACAAGCTTGCATCCCTCGGAGAGGTTCAAAAGGCTCACGCTCCCCCTTCCTTTCCATCGCCATCGCTTCTCACTCACGGAACTCCCGCTGCGGGTCATCCTGCACAGGGAAGTGGGTCTATGGTCGCTGAGATTGCATCAGCTGCAATGTCACACAATGTTGAGATGAACATGCTCGGGCCTGGGCCAAGCAAGTCTACTGGCATGCCATACGTCTCCTCCATGTCTCCCTCCACTTTTCAGCCACCCTCAGTGCCGTCTTCATACGCTGGCTCCACTGTGAGCTCCATCAAGCTGTCATCCAGCATCTCCACTTGTGTAGAATGCTCAAACTTGAAGCGCAAGGCCGATGATGACAATTCATCCATGGTATCAGCTGCCGCTCCCTCAAAATCAGTGGTTAGCGCAGCATCTGGAGCATCCACTGGTAGTTGGAAACACCGTGTTCCACAGCAATCTCGTGAGGTCGTTGAGCTCTGGGACAACATCAGCGCACTTCAGACCACCTTTCATGCCAACATCCAGCTCATGGAATGTGCTATCAAAGCAACTGCAAAACCAGCAGTACCCAATGCCATGCCTCCACCAGCGGTGTCATTGAACTGTGATGCTGAAGCCGAAAAACAAAATACTGTGAGAACAAAGCTTCTCGAGCACGACGGGGGTTTCCTTTCATCAGAAGAACTTATTGTTATGTTTGACATCTTCAGGAAGAATACTGATCATGTAGATGTGTATCTTCTCCTTGCAACATCACCCACAAGCACAGACGACGTTCAGCGAAGCTGGTTGAGAAAGAGAATTGCTGAAGCTGTAACATAGTATATCGTATTGTGTTGTATTTCCATTGTCAACTGATTGTTATATTTGTCGCTCACTATGACGACACAGGCTAAGTTCTATTGCTACAAACATAAAGAAGATGGTCCTGCCAAAGATGGTCTGCAATCTCATCCTGCTTCGCTGCCATTGCGTCACACTCAACGGCCATGATAAACCCATTTGCTAGACTCCCGAATACCACCGTTTGATCAGCTGGAGCTGCCACCTCTGCCGGAGCTGGCTCCTCCTCAGGGTCTCTCAAGTCCATAGGATCATAGCGGCGGATGATGTTGTGAATACAACAAAGAGCGGGGGGGATATGTGCTTGAATATCCATCCCATACTCAGGGGGGATCACCAGGATACGAAAACGCCGCTTGAGAACCCCAATGATCTGCTCGACGACATTGCGTAGCTGTGCATGACGCAGATTGAAGTACTCACGAGCATTCGCAGGTCTTTGAACACAGCAGTAAGCCATTGATTCTGGGATGTCAGATGTCAGTACATACCTCATGCGTGAACAATCCCACTCTGGTAAATGGTACCGGGTACCATGGTATGGAACCAGTAGCTGTGGGCAAATCGGGTACCCAGCATCGGTGAGATAGTACTTTCCGGTAGGAATGGTGAAGTCGGTTGTGCGAGCATCATGATACACAGATGCATCAGCTGCTGACCCTTCCCACCTGCTGAGAACGTAGATGAATTCAAGATCGAAGTTGCAGCCAACGAGGCAGTTCTGCGAATGGAAACCTTTTCGGTTGCATGTAGCATCCCTGTCAGCTGCAGACGGAGTGCATGTGATGTGTGTCCCGTCAATTGCACCAATAGCGTCTTTGAAATAGGGATATACAGTGGTATCATCGGCGATGCAGGAAGGTATCGGATCATCTGAGCACGGTAATTTGACATACTTGGTGTATATTTGAGTCAACGAGAAGGCATTTAGCATCTGGCGAAAATATCTACAAGAAGTTATAGGTATTTTTCGTGGGGAACAAGAGAAAAAACTCACTTCGATATCGTATTGTTTGATCGCTGGAAACGCTCCCCAATGTGCCTGCATGATAAGCTGGTTACACAAGTGTACAAGAATATGCTGAGTTGTTCTTCGAGGGAGACGTGTTTGGAAGATGTGAATCCGTGAGCCTTCAGTTCATCAATAAGTTGATTGAAGACATGCTTCCGAACGCCCAGTTCATTGTGAATTCGATCTGGATGGCCATTGATAAGCTCAAGAACCCACATTTGACCTGTTAAGATAGATGTATGATACGGTATTGGCTGTGCTTGAGCTTGCGAGGACGCAACCGCCTGAGTCAAGAAAAGCATAGATTTCATCATAAGGTCGCTCATTTGCCAGCTTTGAAGAAGCATGATACGGAATATGCGGTCACCGGGATCCTCTTCTGCATCTGTATCATCTTGAAAACCAGAGTCCAAGTCATGTTGAGATGTGGAGCTTTCATCCAGCATAGCTAGGTAGTTGTTATCGATGTGCTGATTCTGATATCATATGTGCCATATTGAATTCAGACTCCGCCTCAATCTCCAAAAACCGGGACCGGGTTTTCATGAAAACCTCGCCTGGGTTTGTTTCTCGTATGAGCTCTAAGGTTTTTATGATCTATGAAAACCTGAATGGGATGGGGGGAGCCACATAGATAGTGGGACCAGGCCTTGAGTGCTCAAAGGATAGCAAGTAATTCATGATCGTGAATGTCATAGTTTTGTTGGGAGGAATCAAAACTTTGGAAGAGGTAGGAACAAGGATGCCACTCGCCATCAGTGTCAGCTTGGAGGAGAATTCCTCCTGATGCATAGAGGGAGGCATTGGTGGCAATGGCAAAGGGGGTGGAGAGGTCAGGGACCTGAAGGACCAGCTTGGATGCAAATTGTTTTTTGAGGAGGGTGAATGAAGATTGGCAGGGGTCATCCCATGACCAACTAGAGGACTTCTTGGTGAGGTCAATGAGTGGCCAGGCTATGGTGGAGTAATTGGGGATGAAGTGTTGATAAAAGTTTGCAAACCTGAGGAAGGAATGAACTTCCTTGATGGAGGTGGGAACAGGCCAATGTGCAATTCCATCAAGCTTGGTAGGGTCCATAGCAATCTCGTTGGGGTGGATAATCATCCCCAGGTACTCTACTTCTTCTTGGTTGAAGAAGCATTTCTCCAGTTTGAGGTGGAGGTGGAATTCTTCCATCCATTGAAGCACTCAGTGGGTTCTTTCAGTATGGGTTTTCTGGTTGGGGGAGAAAATGAGGAGGTTGTCCATATAGATAACCAACCATCCTTCTGCAATGAGGTCATGGAATGAGTCATTCATGAACCTTTGGAAAGTGGGGGGTGAGTTGGTGAGCCTGAAGAACATGATGTTCAGTTTGAACAACTGTATGAGTGATGAAAGCGGCTTTCCACTGATCTCCTTGTTTGATGTGGATGTTGTTGTATCCCCATCATATGTCCATCTTGGTGAAAACTTTCACTCCTCAAATTCTATCCATGAAGTCCTGGAGCAGAGGGAGGGGGTAGACATCACATATGGTCCGTGCATTGAGACATTGATAATCTTGACATGGGCGTAACCTAGGTTTCTGCCCCAGTTGTGCCTTCTTTTTGACAAAGAAGAAGGGAGAAGCCCAAGGGGACTTTGATGGGGAGATCTTTCCTGAGGCAAGGTTCTTGTCAATGAATTTGTCTGTGGCCACTCGTTCTTTCTGAGAGAGGGGGTAGACTTTAGCAATGTGGGGAATGAAGTCCTCCCAGAGATTGATGGTGTGATCATACAGATGGGATGGAGGAAGGACATTGGCAGCTTCTTTGGCAAAGACCTCTTTGTATTGAGCATATTCCTCGGGAAGAGAGGAAGCCATGGGTGTGTCTGGAGAGAGGGCAAGAGAAGAAGCAATGGACAGTCTAGAGATGACTGGGGCTGGGATGAAATGTGAACCGCAACGAATGATATGGTTCACTGTGAATTGGTCATGGGCCTGAGTGAGGAAGTCACATTCATCCTCCCATCCATTATAAGCATAGAGACATTCATCTTGGACTGAGTTGATGTGAATGTGGCAAGGAGGGGGTTTTGGAGGGACGATGAGCTTTTCTTGTCATGAATAGGCTCCTTGATGTAAGGAGAAGAGAAGTTTGGATTCATCAGTGGTTTCAGTAATAAAGAGGGTTCGCTTCACCCAGTCAATGGTGGGGTTAGCCTTTCGTAACCAGGAAATGCCTAGGAAAAGGTTATCCTTGCTAAGATGCATAATGTGGCAAGAGATGTGGTGGATCAGCCCTTTCATGGAAATAAAGATGTTGGCAGTGTATCAGATGGTTCCCTTCTTGTTGATAGTTCCATTGGCATTTTTGGCATAAACAGGTTGGGCTAGTTTGGTTAGGGGAATGCAGTGTTTCTTGGTGAACCCCCAGTCAATACAACAGATATCTGCTCTGCTGTCGATAAGGGCTCTGGTGTCAATGGTTTGGAGGGTGTGCAAGGGTATGATAACTTGAACTGGAATTTGCATAGATTTCATAGTAGAAGTTACAAGTATCGGAGCACGAGGGGACTTAGATGTTGTGGCAGGTCCCCTTCTTAAAAATCCTGAGAGAACAACACTCTTCTTACAGCAGTACCATCCTCATCCTCATCTTTGTTATCTGGGATTTCTTCCAGTTTCGGAAGATCAGAAGTGGCAATGGCTTTGACAGCAGGTTTCTTTCCTTTGAAGGAGAATTCTGGGCAGTTTGCAGATTGGTGTCCTTCTTTCCTGCATTGGAAGCACAAGTTGTTTTTGAAGCATCACTTTTGTTTTGCAGGGATTAACTTTGGGATGGGGGTCATTCAGACAGAATCAACATCCATGGCATCTGGGTCTGCTGCGGGAGCCTTTGGAGTGGAATGGAAACCATGGAAGACCTTGCCGCTTCCTTGCTTAGCTAGATCCTGAGCTCATTCCTTCATGGCAGCAAAGTGGGCAGCTTTAGTGTACCAGTCTTTGATCTTGTCAGGGGGATTTTCCATAGATTGGATCTTCCACATAAGAGATTCCAGAATTCCAATGGTGAAATAGCTAATGAGGATGTTGGAGTCAGTGACTTTGGAGATGGCGACGTGATTCTGGAAATGGGTGGTATACTCAGTGAGGGAAGGGGAGTACCTGTCTCTGTTCTTGTGCTTCACCATTTTAGTAGTGGCAAGCCAATGAAGGCTGGAGGTGATGGTCTCCTTCCATATGAAGGATTTAAAGAAGGTGTCACAGAACTTATTGAAAGTTCCTAGGTCCAAGGTAGTTTTGGCAAGAATTTTCTGGTGGTAAGTGGCAGCCCAGACCTTGGCTGACCCCTTTTTCATAAAGGAAAGAGTGTAGGCTACCTTCTTTGCATTGGAGTCATAGACATCAGCGTTTACTGCAAGGTAAAAGGTGACTGTTCCGAGCCAGTCTTCTGCCTTGCTGAATGACCCATTGAAGTCATCCAGGGTCCCAAGCCAAAGCTTGGTGAGTTTAGTGGAGGTGCTGGCTGGGGCCATGGTTGGCAATAGTGGTGGGTGTGACAAATGGAAAGCTCTGAAAGGGGGGTTTTGGTTTCAGAGAGTTGGCAATGGTGGGGTTGGTTCTCAAGGAATGTTTAGTCCAGCAGAGAACTGGTGACAAAGGGTAAGTTCTTCTTCTTGGTTGAAGATGGTGTCAAGGTTGAGGTCCAGGTTAGATTCTGGGGAAGACAAGGAGTCTTGGGGTTCTTCTGACTCAGAGAGGTCAGTAGGCGTAGGCTGTCCTCATGGTCTGGACCAGTGAGGGTTGATGGTTGGTCATGGGGTAGCTATGTTGTTCCTAGGATTTGAGGTATCTGCTCATGAGGAGCACGCTTGAGAATCTAGTGAGGGAAATGGAGCTACAACGGAGATAGTCCACACAAGAGAAGCTTGATCTTTTGTTCTTTGCCGTAGGCTAGGCATGGTCTCAAGAGTCAAGTGGGCAAAGGGGATCTAGAGCTTGGATGATGTCAAGATCTCCTAGCTGTGGGGCTACTAGGAGTCTACTTGAAAAAGAGAGCTTCCAAGTGGGACAAAGGACAGAGACTGGGATCAGACAAAGTCTGCAGTAACTCGTAGATTGAAAAGATCAAGCTTAGAGTACATGTTTGAGTGCTACGGTTTAAATAGGCAAGTCGAGCAAAGAGTGAGGTAAGCCAAATAGAACATGAAAGAACTATGAGGAACATAAGTGAGTCAGCAAAAACATGACATCAAAGTCAATGGAATGTCATGGAACATATGAGTAATACAAAGGCTGACAAATCAAAGATGTAGCATTGAAGTCGATGGAACGTCATGGAAGGTATGAGTAATACAAAGACAACAAGTCAGCGAAAATGTGACATTGAAGTTGATGGAATGTCATGGAACATATGAGTAATACAAAGGATGACGAATCAAAGATGTAGCATTGAAGTTGATGGAATGTCATGGAAGGTATGAGTAATACAAAGATGATGAGTCAGCAAAGATGTGGTATCAAAGTCAATGGAATGTCATAGAACGTATGAGTAGTATAGGGAAAAGAATAGGGCATAGGTGAGGACAAGCAGAAGAAATATAACAGTAGCCCCCTCCCTCAGTTGATAGTCTCTCCATGAGTATCTCCTGATGGAAAACTACAGAACCAGTATACTGTATGTTCCTCATTTGCTATGTCATCACAAACCTTATCTACTGTCTCCTTGCTCTCATCAACCTCTCAGGAATCAGCCTTGCTCTTATGTGGGCAGCAAGTATATCCATTACTTCTGCAAGAGCCAGGAACCCACTTGGTATTTGCAGTGGTTCTAGACAAACCAGCTCTCATTATGGCCATCTTGAGAAACCCTATCTTCCATAACAACCTCATAACCCAAGAGCTTACCCAAACCTACCACCTACTCACCTGCGCTCAACATCTCTGCCTATCTGCCAAGAGGCCAGACCTCCCACTGCAACATACCCTGTCCCTCCTACCTGAGAAAATTCTAACCATCATGTTTGCTCACAGATAGAGTACTTATATCGAAGACCTAGACCCCAACCTTATCTACCCCATTTTTAGATGTATCTTTCTTGTTCTTCCCCAAGATCAGCACAATGCCTACTTAGAAGCACAAGACCAGCTTCACCCTTTTCACAATTGTTCTATTACACCCCCTTGTCCAATACCACCTCTCTTAGCCAGCTGCCTCTCCTCTCCTCCGCAATCCCCCACCCCTACAGCCATAGCCTCCAACATTGGAGACTATGCCTATTCAGACAAATCCAATGACTCAACCATCCCTATCTCACATGAGCAACCACAGTATATCATGCTCCCTGACAGCTCTCACATGTTATCATCCCCAACTCATACCATGCCTCAGGCAATTATCATCATGCCCACCTCCACCCTCACTGAGTGCTGTTAGTGTCACTCCCACAGTCACTATCAGGAGGATTGTACAGAGTACGTTTGTCCCATATGCCATGAACATGCCCCAGGCCACTCTGCCCACTCATGCCTTACTTACCAGTGCAACTTCTATTCCAATTGGGGACACTGTGAACAACATTGCCCCCATCATAACTGTGGACTTTGCCACCAGCCCAGTCACATCATTGATAATTGTCCATTTGAACTATTATTCCCTTCGCAGACCCATGCGATCTATGGAGGACTGTCCATCCCTCCCACCTAGTTCATGTCATCCCAAAGGAGGATCATGAACAACAAGGATTGAACCAGGGGTTCAATTGTACAATGGGGGTAATGTTACGATTTTCTCTTTTCTTCAGTCTCATGTCATCTTATTTGCCATATACCACCAATTACTTACATGGAGGGGCAATGTTGTCACTCACTATACCAGTGTAGGTTGTATCATTGTTACAGGTCCTTCAAGGATCTATTATTCCCTCTTATCATGACTCCTCTATGATTGGACTTACTACTCCTCTGCTATTTCTCTCATAATGGCTAGTGTCCCCTGCCTTCCCAATTAGTCTGTCTCTTTTGTTCTTCCATCTATATCTTCTTGATCTGTGCACATTGCCTGATCTATAAATACTTGTCTCATCTGTATTTGTATTCCAATCTTGGTCTTTGCAATACAAGTGTTGCTTGATTCACCCTTGTGTCCCTCTGAGTATAAACACACTTGAAACCCTTCACCTTCCTCTATCCCAAGAAGTCATCAGACATTGGTCTCTTTGTGAGTATCGCCTTGGTAACATCCTGAGAGGAAGCCCCAATTGCAATGCTTCATGTAACACATATTACCCTGCTTGTGAGTGAGTTTCTCCTTGTTCTCCATCAATTTATTTTGCTAACTTAACTGGATCTACTAGCCTTGGCATACTATGAGTATACCATTGTCCATTTACTTGGACTACTGATGATCACCCTCACTAGCTCCAGCATCTCCAGTGTACAGTCAACATTACCACAGTGGTCACCTTCCAGCCCTGCTCAAAATGGATCCACTACATGCTCTCATTCATACAGCACATGGAAAGTTTCAAGACAGAACTCTTCACCATTTGGAATGAAGACAACTCTGAGAAACTGGTCATTTGGTGTCATGTACTTGATGAGATGGATAAGGATGAGGATGGGATGAGGCCATTGAAGAAGACATTTCTCTGCACCAATGGGAGAATAAGGAAGATTGTTACGTTCATAGGGGGGAATCCCAAATGAGACATAGACCTTTGTGTCACCAGACAAACAGCAAGGGTAAGGAAGAGGGAAGGTCCCTCTAGAGCTAAGATGTTCCTGGGTTGGGGGTCCAGGACTCAGGTTGAGGTTTGCTTGCCAGATAACCAAGGGGATGTATGCTCTAGCAATCACAGGAGATAGATTGGCAAGGGCAAGTCTGCTAGGTACATGGTGGTGAAGGTTAGGATCAAGTTAGGGTCGAAGTACGTAGGCAGGTGTCCATATATACTATGAGGGACTGGTGCATGGACCAGGATCTAGGCATAGGGTTCTACTCTAAGGGTTACTGTAAGAAGGACATAGGAGAGGACACATAAGCATCAAAGCGAAGGCATGAGAGGGACATGTAAGCATCAAAGCAAGGGCATAGGGGAAGGACATATAAGCATCAGAGCAAAGGCATGAGGGAGGATGCATAAGCATCAAAGCAAGGGCATGGGGGAAGACGTGTAAGCATTGAAGTGAGGATGAGGTGCCGATGCTTGGTCTAGGTCTCTCAGGGTCTATCTGCAGGATCTTGGAGTCATTGAGAGGATGACTGTGATGGAGTGCCATGCAGATGGTCTAGGAAGATGCGTAAGCATCCACAAGGTGAGAGATCTTCAGATTGGAGGCTGAAGGCAGCACAAGGGTCTTCTGGTTGGAGGCTGAAGTCTAGATGAGGGTTGGTCTGAGGTTGGAGGCTCAGGGCAAGGTTTGGACAAGTATCTGAGATTGAGGGCTCAGTGCTAGGTCTGTAGTTTAACATCATACTTAGAATGAATGTCATCGGGTTGAAAGCTGAAGTCTAGGATGGGAGAGAGTCACAAGTCGAAAGGTGCACAGACGGGGGGGCAGTCAAAGGGTTGAGCAAGAGTAGGAAAAAGTTGTAACAAAGATTCTGTGTTTGTGGAATTGTTCTTCACCATTCCAAATGTGGAGATCAAATCTGATGCTTTCAATGTCACTTCAGATATTGTCATCCCTCACTCCCATCTCACCATCCTCATCACAACATGTTCCCATTGCCTCATGCCCCTCACTTGCCCCCTGCTCCCTACCCCCTGCCCCCATCTTCCTTATCTGCTTTACCATCTGCTGTGTGCCCCTTGCTCCCTGCTGCAACATGTCCCATCACCCTCATCTGTCTCATGCCTCTCATGACAATGATGATGTGACACCACTGCCCCCTTACTCACACCTCACCATCCTCATTGCCCTCATCCAACTCATGCCACTTACACCTCACATAATGACAATGATGCAATATCATAGTACCACTGCCCCCTACCTCACCATCCCTGTTGCAACACATCCCCATCTCCCTCATCCACCTTGCACCTCATACTGCTCTCACCTTGTGTGATGATGATGATGATAATGATGCAACACCATTGCCCCCTTGCTCACACCTTGTCATCCCTATCACCCTCATCTGCTTTGTGCATCACACTGCTCCCACCTTGTGTGATGACAATGACATGACACCACTGCCCCTGACTCACACCTTGCCATCCCCATTGCAACACATCCCAGGCACCCTCATCTGCCTCACACCCCTTGTGCAACAATGACAATGACATGACA
>JBBPSV010000593.1:0-16071 GCA_038093795.1 Retiboletus fuscus
GAGAGCGGAGCGTTGACGTTCTGTGGGCAATTATTCCGGTCACCAGAACCGTCCTTACTCCCCGGACGGCGATAAAAATAGCACCCACTGGCTTTGCTTGATCATGATCTCTCTCCCGGGCCATGGCATCATCTGCTGGTGATGAGTCATACCAGTCTCCAACGTCATCAACGACCACGTTTGCTTCTTTCCCTCCTTTCGACTGGCAATAAGTACCCATACACGCCCTGTTTCATTTTCGTTCATGTTGAATCTACTTACGGGTGGTAAGCTGCATCCACAAGCCCTTTAACTGACGGTGGGCCGTCAAACGATCAAGTTTCAACGTTACCTCGACGTTCCACCATATTCGCGGACAAGATTGACGCTCAGGATGTCAAAACCACGCTTGGATGATATATATCCTTGAAAGCGTCTGAAATTCGCACCTGGAGGGGAATATCACAGAACATCATCTGATCACCTCCGTCTTGAAATTAACAGGGCGGTGAAGCAAGCGGTCGAGTGACCTGCCCTCGCCAGTCCCAAAGGAATACCAAGTTGTATGGCGTCGAACAATGCGTCCACAGAAAAAAGAGATTCAGACAACGACACACAACAGAGGGTGAAGTTGTATGCTATACTTTGTGACACTCAAGCAAGCTGCGCAAATCCGACTTGCAAGTTACCGACATCGAACGTGATATAAACGCCCCTGAGGAAAACTTCCCTGACAATCCAAAATGCTGGTCATGGGGTTCGGTAATTATCCAGGACAAAAATGGACAGAAGAACCCGTGTTCTGGGATTACTAACGATGAGGGTTGTAACTTACCAGTGTCGACGACGGCGGCGACATTGCTCAGAAATTCTTGTTCGGTCGTTACCCTGAACGTTGTCACATGAATCATGGCATATTCACTTGCCAGTGACCCTGAATGGCTAATAGAAGTGCAACGTCCACGTGCGCCTCGCACTCAGCTCACCTGCTGCATTACAGGTGTATAAGTGAAGCTACCAGCGTACAGCGCAGAGTTCGATCCGCCGATGTACAACTCGGTTCCAAGAAGAGAACTTGAATGAAAATACTGAATCGGTTACCTGCCCTTCAGTAACGAGGGCTGCGAGTATGGGGCTAGTACCACAAGACGAGATAAACCGGGAACCCATTCCCAGCAAAGCGTCTGCAGGGAACTAAGAGCTTTCGAACTCAGAAGAGCATACTGTTGCAGCACAATGGGTCTGGGTGGCCGCTACTTGGCCGTCAGAAGCAATCAAGTTGATGAGTCATGAAGGGCATACGGTGAAGCCGGCAATGAACACGGTCTCAGCGTATTGTTCGCCCAAGAGCGGTTTGGTCACGATGGATATGGGGACCTGGGTGTGAACACGAATGAGTACGGGCTTCGGGGGACTTGACCTCGCAATAAAATGCGTCGTGGGCCACTCTCACAGCTTCTCTAACCCCATTATCCTTACTAAGAGCGTCAAGGTATTCCGTTTGGGTGGAGTAGTTCAGCGTGCGATGATTTTCACGTGGACGCTTCTTTAGACTTCGATACTGCGTTCAGAGCAATGCGTGGTGTAGACAAAAAATAGCGTACATGCGACTGCGGCGGCGAGTCCGTCCTATTGAGTGAGACACGGCTTGCCATCATCAGCTCGCTCCATTGGAACACCGACCTCGGTACGTTTTTCTTCTTCAATACATGGGAAATCCCAGTGCTCTGCGACTCGACTCGCTTCAGACAAATAGTAGTGACTCGTCACAAATCCCGGTGGTGTCCATGGCGAAACAATATATTTGGGTGGATGTGCGCATGCGCACAACCATCCGCCAGGGATGAGCTGTTCGAAGACACGAGAAAACAAGATGGGAGTGGGTGAAGTCTTCAGGGTCGACTCATCGACGACTCGAACTTTTTGGAGATGTTTGACTGTGTTGAATTCAAAAGGCTCTGCCTACCTCTTTTGGGCTATCCCATTCGCTCGTTCGACACAGATCGAAGCAGTTTTGCCGGCAATCGGGGCATCGTATCGTTGCCAATGAAACCACTAGGGTAAGGATCCTGAAAATGGCCACCGTATCCTCGGGCATGACGTGATAACAAATAGACGTATTTCCGGGTGCTGACTTATAGACACTGCGTTGCAGCGCTGTTCGCATCGTAACACTAATTTCCTTGCCTGTTTCCGTTCCCGGATTCGTTCCCACTCGAGAAATCGTGCGCCTTGTGCAAGGTGGCAGTATCGAGGGCGCTTCCGTTGGCGCTCGGGACGAACTCGTGCGTGAGGTGCGTCCAATTGTGGAACGTGAGTCGGAACCACCCATAGGTGCTATGCGTAGTGCCGCCCTCGTCTATAATGACCCGCCACAGAAAGGCGAAGGGATAGATCATACCAAGAAATGATTCATGAAAGATGGGTGTATCCCGACGAGAGGAGAAAAAAGGAATGTAGAGGACAACTCGTAGGAGGCACTCACTTGTCCCACTATACGACAGAGTACAGTTGAAATACTCATAATGCATATTACCATTTCATACACTCTCAGCTAAAGTAATTAGGTTTTGGTAGTATGCATTATGAGATTTTCTTATGCATTATGAGCATTTCAACTGTAGTACTCGGGCGATTGCAGCATGTCGAGATCGTCATAGTGACCCGCGGCACCGTTGACGATGTCCCAGGGTGCAGTCGGGTTGTTAAGTCCAGCGGGATCGACGTGTCTAGAAACAAACGTTAGTAGGCACAGCCGAGTTCAGATACGGCGTCACAGGTAAGAACAAGACTGGTAGCTGGTACGTACAGTTGGAGATCGGAGTGTTCCGCTCGTAAACCTGTGATTACCGGCGCATTGGTAAAAAAATGATTGTCTCCGAATAACGAAATACTGATACTTGATCACAAACGACTCGAACGCCTGCTGACAGGTCAAGCAGATCGTCGATGACTTGTTCTTGGCGCTGGCGTACCACGGCCGATGGAGACAGACGACCACCCAGGGGGTCATTTCGCGATTGACAGAGGCCAGATCGTCGAACCAATCGCACTGCTGATTCGGGGCCGCTGTCAGCGCCGGCGTCGAAGCCCCTATTTCGTCCGGCGATTGAAAAACCGACGGAAAGGCCTGGGTCCGCGTCGATAACGATGAAGTGCGTGAGGCCATAGTCGAACGAATAGTAAGTACCAGAAATTCCTGACGCAACCGGATTCTTCGGAGGCATGTTGAATTGGTTAATTGTGCGGATGGAAAGAGATAGCTCTACGAAGCGAGGGAACGGTGGTTGAACACACTGTACCCAGAAAGTTTGATTGGCCTGGGACAGAGATGGAGGTTGTGCAGGAATCAGCTCCTACTTGCCAATCGGATGAAATAGGAAACAGTGACTACCCGTCATCTACTCACGATTCAGAACGGTCTACAGAAGAGTCGTCAAGTACGTTCATCATATTTGTGCAGTAGTCAAAGAACACGAAGAGCTTTGCATCGCACGCATACAGTCGACATCCTCATAATGCATAATGCCGGGGCGGGAAATTTTCGATGCATTATCAGGGATATGCAAGACCATATTTTCCCACGGTTTGGTTTACTTTGGTCGGAAAAGGAATGATGTAGATCGAGCATCTATCACAGACCAAAAAAGCTATCTAAAGACATTTGTTTACTTGTGAGGAGTTACCTGACGGCGTAATTTAGCCCGGAAGCAACAAAGATGATGGGATAAGACAAGAATTGAGTCTGAATCACCATAATCTTTGAATCGATGATTGCCTGTTCGAGTTGCTCGCACTCAGGCTGATCGATGTTGCATTTCCACCTGTTACTATGGTATGCTTAGGGGATCATTGATCATCAGTGTCATCACCGGAATCAACAGCAATTACCTCGGCATTGACAGCATCCGTCTCCCAGCACACAACATCGGTTATCATCTTCTGTGGACCATGGTGCATCTGATGGGGTAGGCTTTTGTCGCTTTGTTGATTTTAACTTGGCCAGACTCGGAGTCAGGCTGAGTGCTAGTAGACTTTGGGTGAGGTTTTCGCTTTAATCCAAGCATTGGATGAAAAGGATAGTATATACATTTTTGTCACCCCAGGTCTATATGCAGTACGATAACATGAGCACCGGCAAACTGGTGAACGCATCGGGCCGAGCCACTAAATACACAGCTCGGGAGCCTTACCAAGACTTGGCTCTCAAGCTGGGTCGAGCCGCTGCTGGTGGCTTGCTCCCATCCTCTAAAAATCCTCCATTGTAATGCATATTGCATGTCGTGACCCTATGCATTATGCGATATGCAATTTTTCACTCATTTTGGCCTGCCCCACGGCGGGAGTGGGCCAAAACTGATGCATTATCATGGATATGCATTATTAGCCTATGCATTATGAGGATGTCGACTGTATGCGGGTCTAGGTCCGAATCAGTAAAAGTTGAGCTGAGACAAAATCCCATTCAGCTACAAAGCAAACAACTCGAATTCGACTCGGGGCTCATTCACATAAGAGCTCCGATTCAAGGTGGAATTACCGTATAGAGACTAGTTTGAGATGTTGTCTCAGCTTACTGTACAGTCATTCACCGGCACTTGAGCCACCACCAGCACTTGAGCCAAACACAAATCACGCATGAATTCCAGTCACAACAGTCGAAATAACTATTGTAAAAATAAGATATGATACATAGCTAGGCTTAGCTACAAGATAGGCCTCATTCACAGCATGTTGTTGTTCATATGATTACCATTCTCGAGTGAAATTTGTGGTACTTCATTGCTACTACAGTACAGACCTA
This sequence comes from Retiboletus fuscus, assembly GCA_038093795.1. Taxonomy (NCBI): domain Eukaryota; kingdom Fungi; phylum Basidiomycota; class Agaricomycetes; order Boletales; family Boletaceae; genus Retiboletus; species Retiboletus fuscus. Next base: position 4,784 of record JBBPSV010000593.1, read on the forward strand.
AATACTGACAATTTTAACAACAGAAACACATACAGTTACTTGTTGGCTTCATGGTCCCAATATATAACATGGGGATCAGTGAAATATGAGGCTGCCAGCATGATGCCGGAGACGAGGCCTTTGAAGAAGCTAAGCAAGTTATCAGTATGGAAGATATACCTAATATGGAATGGTCAAGATGAGGTCATCAAAGTGGCACTGTTGGGAAACTAACTCGAATGTCACTGCAAATAAAAATCACTCACCAAATCAAGTTGTGCTAGCTATGGTTGGTCGTGCAAAATCCAAGTGTCAGAAACAAAGGGCAATGATTACTGAACAGGAAGAAGGTCTCGATTATGCAATAAAGCTGTGGAAAGAAGATGATGAGAAGCCGGAGAAGGAGCGGTGGAGCCTGCACGCACTCTGTCATGAGGCAGAAGAAGAAATGAAGAAGCAGAAGAAAAATGTCACCATCAGCCGGGCTACTCTTTCACGATGGCTGAAAGGGGGAAGAAGCTGTCAGCAAGCCAATGAAGAGAATCATGCATGGCTTACATCCAGAGAGGAAGAGAATATGATGGATTATTGTGTTGATCTTGCAGCGAGAGGCTTCCCTCTTGATCATAAATGGCTCAAATTCCATGTTGACACCATCCTATGTGCACGACTTGGCAACTCTTTCCCAGAGACAGGGGTTGGACTGAACTGGACTGGATGTTTTCTTGAACGTCACCCCCAGCATTTAAGCACATATTGGAGTTCTCCACTTGATTCCGCTCATGGATGAGCAGTCAATAAACATACCCACCAAGCATGGTGTGACTTACTCGAGGGGACCATCACTGAGAACAGTGTTGATGAAGACTCTATTTGGGCAGCAGATGAAAGTGGGTTTCAGCCAGGAGGTGGTGGGCATTGACAGTGTGTCATCGGTCCTGCATATGGAAATACCACAGGTAATTCCACGTGCGCAGCTGAGGGCAATGAAGGGAAGGAGTGGCCTGAAGTGGGAGATACTCACTTCTGTGAGAGTAAGAGCTTGTAAAGCATATAGTGAAGTCTTGTGTAGCTGACTGGGATTCTGAGTAGGAATAAGACTTGTATTGTGAGAGTGAAGACACGTCCTACTTATAGGGTATCGTGTCTGTATGTACGTATGTACATCTCTATCATAATAGGTAAGTCCATGGAACATTAGAGAATGTCATGGAACGTATGTGTAATACATTTGTAATGTATTTGAAATAGTCTTGGTAATGCCAAGATATTTCTCAGTCAGCTGTTGTCCTATTGGACGATAAGATATCTGTTATCTATGAGATCATATGTGATGAGTAATAGAGATAGCGTAATGGCCTCTGTCCAGGCCCGCCTAGAATCATGGTAGTTGATAAGAAAGATAAGATATGAATACCATGATTCCCGATACTCCTCCTCGCTATTTCAATTGCGACTTGGGATATGGTGTGAGTCCGATGCGTGTGCAGTTTGTCTCGAACTTCTGCCATGTGAGATTCTTCATGAAGATATCGGCTAGCTGTTCCTGTGTTGGAACGTAGAACAAGGATATCTCTCCAAACTCCTGGACGGCATCTCTGATATAGTGATATGAGATTCCAATGTGCTTGGATCGTCCTTCCTGAGCAGGGTTTGAAGTGAGGAACATTGCACCTTGGTTGTCCACTAGCAGTGGTACTGTCTTGAGAGTAAAACCAAGTTCAGATAGAAGGTTCCGAATCCATGCAATCTGCTTTGCGACTTCTGTCATCGCAATGTATTCTGCTTCTGTAGAAGAATGCACTATGTGCTTCTGTCATCTTGATAGCCATGAGATGATGCAATCCGCGAACTGGATGGCATATCCTGTGGTAGACCTTCTAGTCTCCAGATCTCTGGCCCAATCGGTGTCACTGTAGCTTAAGAACCCTTTCTTCGTCTCTGGCGTTCTCCCCTTGTATAACAAGCAAAGTGTCTTCGTTCCAAGGAGGTAGCGAATGATGTATAACGCCATTTGTTTATGCTTCTCTGTAGGGTTTGCTGAGAACTGTGACATTTTGATAATGGCGAATGTGACGTCCGGTCTGGTTCCTAACATAGCGTATAGGATGGAACCGATGATAGACTGGTACTCTGTGCGTAGTTTGGATGTGGCAGTGTAATCGTTTGGTGCTGGTGAAGGGTTATAGCCTGATGGAAGAGGTGTCCGTGCAGGCTTAGCATTTTCAAGACCAAAACGCTTGATGATCTTCTCGATATACTTGATTTGATCAAGTCTCAGGGTGTGAGCTGTACAATCCCTGGTTATCCTCATGTTGAGGTATTCCTTCACCTTGCCTAGGTCTCGTGACTCCCAGTGCTTCATGAATATAGCTTTCTCCATGAGGACTAGAGCATCATTGTTGCCCATGAAGAGGGCGTCGTCAACATAGATGATAAGAACAACGATATCTTCTTTAACGAATTTGACGTAGACTCCTGGATCTGAGTATGTGCATTTGTAGCCGAATTCCAGTAGAGTCTTGTGTAGAGCTTTGTTCCATTGAAGTGCTGCTTGCTTCAATCCATATATCACTCTCTTTAATCGGCAAACTTTTTTCTCCTGTCCCTGTTGAACAAAACCTTCTGGCTGCTTCATATAGATCTCTTCGTCAAGCTGTCCGAAGAGGAAGGCAGTCACGACATCCAATGCGTGGATGAGCCAATTCTGTTGGCATGCTATGGCAAATAGTAACCTGGCCATTTCGAAGCAAGGTACTGGTGCGAAGGTATGTTCATAATCCAATCTGAAGACTTGCGTAAAGCCTTTTGCCACAAAACATGACTTCTTGCATCCGTTTGACTTGACAACGTATGTCCATCTTCCCGTAATGGGCGTTCGTCCCGGTGGTAGATCTGTAAGTTCCCATACTTCTCTCTTCTTCAATGATTCTATCTCTTCTTTCATTGATTCATGCCAGTCGTGCTGTTCTGATAGTGGTAGCTTAGCCACATCTCGGTAATGTACCAGTATTCCTAATGCATGAGCAGCTGCGACGGTGTGAACTTGAAACCATTGAGCACTGTACATCTGACCTAAGTCGTCTTGCTCATTGGTTGGTCTCGAGTCTTCGCTCGGTTTGAATGACTCCTCCTGAAGTAGATCCTTTCCTGCTTTGAGATCTTTCTCAATATCCACAGGTGGTCTATCTCCATATGCGTTGTCTGGTTTCGACGTAGGCTTTTTAGCTCTACCAGATTGTCTTGGTTCAGGGGATGATTGTCTCTCCTGTTCCTCTCGATGGCTCTCAGATCTTGTGTGATCTGGTCTCCTCTGGTGAGGTAGTTGTCTATGATCAACATCCCACTCCATCTTAGCTCGTATGGGTGGAAGCCATGAGGATGGTCGAGGCGTCTTCAATCTAGGAAGTGTGCCGGGGTAGTCAGGAGGTGGTCTAGAGTCTGTCCTTATAGGAGATGGTTCTCTAGGTGGTGGATCCATAGTGGGTGGATCTGGTTCTTCGTCCATTGGGACGTAAGAGTGATGAGAGTCGTATGATGAAGGTTGAGTAGAAGGTGTTGATGATCTTGATGATTCAGAGTGTTGCGATCTCTGATCAGGAGGAAGTGGTGGATTATATAGATCTCCTCGAGCTCTGACTCTAATTCCAATAGGTAGAGAAGCGTCCTTCTCAGCAGAGTCCTTATCTCGGGATTCGATGTTGTTGTCCTCTTCATCATGTGAAGGCAGATTGTCGGGTAGTTTGTTGTACACTTCTCTGGGACAATGTGGAAAAGTGAACTCATCGAATGTGGCGGTCGATGAGATGATAACTCGTCTTCTCGTTTTCGACCAGAAACGATAAGCTTTGGTGTTGGACTCGTATCCAATAAATGTCATCTCCTCTGCCTTAGGCTTTAGTTTGTTGACTCATTGGTCTTTAGGTATAAAAACGTAAGCCAGTGACCCAAACACCTTGAAATATGATATGTCTGGGATGTTTCCATTCCAGAGTTCTATGGGTGTTCTCCAATTGATACGTCGCATGGGTTGACAATTATATATGTGGAGAGCAGTCTCCACCACATCTTGCCAGAATACGTCAGGTAATCCAGCGTGATGTCTCATAGCTTCCGCTTTCTCCAGAATAGTTCGATTAAAGTGTTCAGCTCTTCCGTTCTGCTGTGGGAGGTGTGGAATGGATGTCCTATGAACAATCCCTTTGGTCGTGAAGAATGAAGAATGCCAAAAGATCTTGATTAAGATATTCCCCTCCTCGATCTGAGCAAACAGAGCAGAGTGTGTAACCCGTCTGGGTCTCAGCCCAAGCAACCAGTGCTTTGAACCGGGAAGGAGCATCGGACTTTCGGGCAATAAATGCACAAGCCGCGAAGCCTGAGAAATTGTCTATGAAGGTCATGATCCACTTGGCCTTGATCCGCGACAAAGTTGGCAGTTCAACTAGGTCAGTGTGGATCTCTCCAAGCAGAGTGGTAGCTCTCTTGGATGAAGCAGGTAGTTCTCGTTCATGCATCTTTCCCATAGCGCAACCAGGACAAGGAGGATATGATGCTGGTGGTGAGGAAAACAATGGTACACCCTTAGTAGATAGGTGTGCATGACGAAGGGCATTTTTAGACGTGTGCCCGAAATGCATATGCCACAGATCGTAGTTCTTCACATCTTGTAACGACTTGATCCCGCCATCTGGAGTAATCGACACAGACTGAAACCAGTGGAGAGGATTGTTTGGTAACAAAGCAGACGCCTGTATTACCAAACATCGTTCGCTATCCCAGATCTTGGTAGTTTCTTTAATCTCGCACTTGTAGCCTGTCTTGGTAAGTGCAGTGACCGATAGTAATTGGTGTGATGCATCTGGTGCGTACCATACTCCATTGAGTATAGTTATATGCGAGGGTTTCTGTGAGAACAGTTGTAATATGCAGACTATTCCTGGCCCAATCATTTTCATGATGGCGCTGTTAGCTGTATTAGCTATTCTCTCGGTTGTCCTGAGGTGACAGAAATCATCTAGGTATGGTGTGATATGGTCAGAGCAACCACTATCCACCATCCAGTGGTCCTTGACGAATGTTGAATCCTTACTTCCAAGGACAAATAGTCCTGAGTAATAGTCAACGTCGTAGTTGTTATTCCAATCATCATAACTAGGGACATAAGAGCCAGCACGTTGTGCCTCATGATGATCATGGTAGTCCCATTTCCATTCTCCGTTCGCCTTGCGATGGGTATCTCCATAAAAATCCTCTTCAATAACTCCATCTCCTTGCGAGGAGGTCTCAAAGTCCTTAGAAAGGTGCTTCGGTGTAGAAGGTGGAGTTGGTCTGAAAGTGCTTGGCTGGTTTCAGCAGTCCAAGCCTTTCAATCAGGGAAGTAGACCCTGATGCCATCCCCATTCCATCGTCTTCATCGTTCCTATCTCCCCATCCTGTGGTGGCAGTGGTAGATTCAACATCTTCTGTGTCGAACTTGTATGCCTGTGCAGGTAGTTGGAAATCCTGCTTGGTATAGTCTTCATCATACCCCCCGTCGTACTCTATGACGTGGGCGAATCCATCAACCTCGTGCGCTTGTGCACAGCCCCGCTGTCCGCGACCTCTTCCTCTACCTCTATCATGCTTTTGCTGGCATGTCTGGAAGTTCTGCCTATTGTGGGCAGCTTGCTCATTTGAGCGTTCCTGTTGGTAAGGGTGAGTGTTACCTCTTGGGTTACCTCATCCCCTTCTCCCTCCTCGATTAGCTCCTCGAGTGGGGTAGCCTCCTCTCTGAGGCTGTACTTGTCCATTCCAGAGCCATTGCTATAAAGGTGGTGGACCTTGTTGTATAACGTTCGTCCTATGTGCCTCAGACTGATCTCCGGTTTGTATGTAGTGGGCGCGAGAGGTGAGGGGAGTGCGTGTGGCACCTCGAAGTTGCAATTCTGATGCAATCTTCAGTACGATCTCTTCAACCTTGAAGTTGGCAAGAGTCGTGGTCTGTGTGATGGTGGATAGGAAGTTTGCCCATGATCCTGGTAATTGGGCAAGTATGAACATGGCGCGGAATTGATCTTTGAGGTCTAATCCGGCTATCGCCATATCGTTAAAGTTCTTCTGGATCTGGTTCACCACTGCAATGATGTTGCTGCGTTCGTTCATGTGGTGAGACATAGCTTCTTTGAATAAATAAAACTGGCCTGCGACTCCTGTGGTGCCATATAAAGTGGCTAGCTTATCCCATAGGTCTTTAGATAAAGATGGGAAATCGACGAGAACATTGTTGATGTTCCTTGGGACATAATCCCAGACAACTAGATGTTGTAGCTCTGGTGAAAGGTAGACCGACATGGTCCCCAGAGTCCGTGCATTGTGTTGCTTCCACTTGAGTCTATCCGCAATCAAGCCTGCTGGATCTGCATTTGCTAGTCCAGCATAGGTCGTATCTCCTGATACCCAGGAGTAGGTGCCTATAACGTTAAGAGTGCTGTGGATGAGCTGGGTCCAGAGATTATAATTCGAAGCTCCAGTAAGAACGGGAATGCGGGATTGGATAGAAGAGTCGATTTTGAAATCAGAAGTGGTTGGAAGGGCCATCTTGAATTAATTGAAGATGATTGAGAAGATAAACTGTTTGAAAGAATCAAGGTTAGTACTCGCATAATCTATCTCAGAATAGAGTGGAGTATGTGAAGGAACATCCAGAGTCTGGAATATGGGCATAGGTGATAAGAGGATGTGGAGCGGGGTAGGAGTGGATTGGACTAGGAGCACTGATGGTGATGGTTGTCGATGTTGTATCATAGATAAAAGCTCAAACTGGACAAAGTCCAAGTTCTCCATGTAATGTGGGTTAATGATACAAACATCATTAATGATGTAAAGAAATTCCTGATCACAGGATTCATAAAACCATTCGAAAGAGTATCGTGAATAAGAATTCATGATGATATAAGAATCAGCAGCTCCTGGGAAGTTATCAGAGTTGTGCCCTAATCCTGGCCGCAAATCTCTTGCATAGCGACCTCCTAGGTATCTCGACATGGGCCATCTTGACCCTAATCGGTTTCTTCTTAACCCATCTCCGTGGAGCTTGATGAGGTCGTAAAACCCATCGAAGTCTCTCATCTTCTTGCAGAATACCTTCAATCTCTTTGAGTTCCCTATTAAGTCTCTGTACTTCTTCCCTAGCTCGTTCACCTCCTCTAGTGAGGGCATTGATCTCCAGTTCCTGATCTTTGATCTTTGTTAGTGAATCAACGTAAAGCTGATAATATGGGTGTTGCGCTTTAAAGCGCAGTCAGTGGTACTCATCAAATTGCCTGCTCCACTCTCTCTGCATCGGTACTTCACCAATCTCGTATCTCTGCTCAGCAGGTATGATGATATCGTCATATGGATCTGTGGGGAATGGGTTTCCAATCCATCCGTAATGGTCAAAGTCTTCGAAGTTGACTTTGAAGGATCCGAGGAGATTGATAAAGTCTGAGTTCATGACAAAATGGTCTCAACGCAGGATCTCGTATCCTTGGAAGTGAAGAGGGATATGAGACGTTAATTCATATGAGTCAACCGGAAATGCGAAGCTGGCACTTTTGTAGTAGGATGCGATGGTCTCTCTGCAGAATGCGAAGGTATTGAAGTATTGTGGTGTGTTGAAGTTCGATCTCTCGAGTTCTTCATGGGGTATCTGAACCGGAAAGACAACTCGGTTCGTGATAGAGACTCGGTTGGATATGATTGGAATCTGGATAAGTGCTCTGGAGAAGACGACGAGCTTATCTGTTCCATCATCTAGACGAACTTCGACTATCATCGGATCCTCTGTCGCTAAGTCTAGCAACGTATCGGGATCTTCCATCTCTTCCTCGTGCCAGTATGAAACCGGGAGGGAAGGCACGCACAACGGGCTGAGATGGTGGAAGAGATGGCAGTTCTCCCATTGAAAGGCGTCTGGAAGAAGTAATGGGGCTTGCATTGTTGATAGCGTCGATTATCTGATAAGGAGGAGGAAGTGGAGTTGATGGTATACGAATGTGAAGAGCTGGTGGGGAAGGTGCAGGTAGTGGCGGGAGTATGGGTTGGTCTGATGGTCCAACATTGGCAATCCAGGCAGGTTCGTGGTCTGGATCTCCGTCACTGTCGTACTCAGGAGTTTGAACTAAGGTATCGGTATCCTGTTCAGGTGTGGTAGGCGGTGTGTCCAGTAGTTCAGCAAATGGTCTCTGAGAATCCGGAGTGGATAGGATAGGGGGAGAAGGCGAAGAACGTTGGAAAGGGAGAGAAGCCGATACTGATGCAGATAGGGTCTGACACGGACAAGCCTGATCGACCGCTATATAGCGTCGACACCTGATACACCTTGAAGATCCACAAGGGCAGATCTCTCCTGTCTCTAGCAGGGTTCCGCAGACGTCACAAGGTATGTGATCTAGTGGTCCAGGGACTCTGGTGAAGTTCCCGACTCGTCTCCATGGAAAGTCTGTATGATCTAATCGTACCTCTTGTACCACGTCGTCTGGGTAGACGGTCGTCGATGTGGTCAAGGTATGGGTGGCAGAATGAGTACGATAGATCAGCGTGATGCCACGGGTATCAGAAGCCAGTCTGAATATGATGATAAACAAGTCTGCGGTGATGATCACTGATCCTGCAATTGCAAGGATAGGATATCCACCGATCGCTGCTGTGAATATAAAAAACAGCGCGATGCACCAGACGCTACCAAGAACAACCTCACTCTCACTGCGCAAGCTTGGAACAGACATCCGAATCGACAGTAAGTTACAAGCCTGCAGGGCTCATAACCTATGGAAATACCACAGGTAATTCCACGTGCACAGCTGAGGGCAACGAAGGGAAGGAGTGGCCTGAAGTGGGAGATACTCACTTCTGTGAGAGTAAGAGCTTGTAAAGCATATAGTGAAGTCTTGTGTAGCTGACTGGGATTCTGAGTAGGAATAAGACTTGTATTGTGAGAGTGAAGACACGTCCTACTTATAGGGTATCGTGTCTGTATGTACGTATGTACATCTCTATCGTAATAGGTAAGTCCATGGAACATTAGAGAATGTCATGGAACGTATGTGTAATACATTTGTAATGTATTTGAAATAGTCTTGGTAATGCCAAGATATTTCTCAGTCAGCTGTTGTCCTATTGGACGATAAGATATCTGTTATCTATGAGATCATATGTGATGAGTAATAGAGATAGCGTAATGGCCTCTGTCCAGGCCCGCCTAGAATCATGGTAGTTGATAAGAAAGATAAGATATGAATACCATGATTCCCAATACTGCAAAGCAGAAGATACAGCATCAGCAGGGAGATGGAAATCAGGAGAACATTACTGTGATGGTAACCATCTGTGCTGATGGTACCTCAATCGCACCAACGATTATCTATAAAGGAAAGTCATTCTCGACAAATTGGCATGAAGACAATATCTTAAATGCTTCGTGAGTTTGGTAAGTCTTCAGAGGATAGATTTAAAGTTACTTACCATGTGTGTATAGGGTGGCTCATTTGCCCAAAGAGTGGACTGATGGAGTCATTGGAAGGCTTTGGATTGAAGACTTCAATAACAAGACTTGTGAGAAAGCAAATGGACAAGCACAGCTTCTCCTCATTGATGGTCACAACTCACATTACACAAAGGAGTTCCTGGATTACGCAAGGGGTCACAAAATACATGTCTTGTGCTATCCTGCGCATGCTACTCACATCTATCAGGGCCTCGATGTTGTCATCTTTAGTGCATTGAAGAATTACTGGACAGAGGAATGGAGAAGCTTCGAGAGTTCTATGCGTCAAAAAATCACCAAGAGTAACTTTGTTACTATTTATGCACAAGCGCATATCAAGGCACTTACCCTAGAAACAATCTGATCCGCATTCAGGGTAACTGGAGTCTGGCCATTGGATCGGAATATGGTTACTGAAGAGATGATGGCTCCAAGCTTGGAGATGTCATCTCAAGGCCAGCTACCTCTTCCACTGTCTAGTCCTGTTCGTGTCATCACATCTTTGATGTGTCAGTATCAGAACAACGCTGAGAATACAATACCATCATTGGTACCTGAACCATCCACCAGAACCCCACAGCAACCTCTGAGCCCAGCGGCGAGCAGTAGTAACAACTTGGTGAAGGATGCTGTCGAATCATTGGCGTCCATGTCAGCCTCGTTTCTCGTTGCTAATACTCCACTCACCTCATCCAACCACCTCCCATCATTTACAACCTCCCAACTCACACCAACACGGTGCAAACGTATGCACACACTGCTAGATGAGGACCCGGCCAATGAAAAGGAACGTGCTTACCAAACAGAGCTACATGGTTCTTATGAGCAAGAACACAAGTCCAAGATGGCCCTCCTTGGAATGCAATCAGCAGTTGTCTTGCAGTCCATGTTTTGTGACCAGTTGTCAGGCCAGCTAGCAGCGCAGGAGGAAAAGCAGAAGAAGAAGAAGAAGGGTCAGCTCAATGGAGATGGTCTTCCCAGATTACTCACAAACGACCACTTCCATAACCGTGTTACTGATCATCACAATGCTGCCGACGCAAGGAAGGCAGCCCAAGAAACTTGCCGGAAACAAAAGGAGGAACAATCTGGGGCGATGGCAGAATGGAAGAAGGCAGAGTCAGAATGGAAAAAAAGGAATTCTGAGCATAGAGAGGCTTACCATGAGGCGACGTGCTTGTGGAGGGAGGAGAATGGGCTCGCTAAGCAGGAGCGAAGGCAGATGGGGTGGCCAAAGCCAAAGCTGGGAAAGCTAGAGCCACAGGCTCCAAAACCAGGAGCCAAGCAAGGAGAAGATGGCGGCAATGCATGTGAGGGGAATGGAAACAACACGGGAAGTGAAGGTGAGCAGAGCGACGAGAACGCTGATGGCATGGATAGTGATGGTGAGAGCGCAGAGGGGTAATCGTTGGGTAATCGGAAGATATCGCTTAGATACTGCGGCAGCGGCGCGGCTTCCCTTTTTTGGACGTGGCTCAAGTGGTGGAGTTCACGCGATAAGGACACAATCCTCGTTCAGCTCTTCACAGGAGTACAACATTCTCCTTTAATCTAGTTTTTTTTCTACAGTATGTTTGCATATATAATGAAATGTTTCTGTCATCTGATCCTAATAGATTGTTGTTGTTAAAATTACAGAGGCGCAGCAAAACTTGGTGGCTCAAGTGCCGGTGAATGACTGTAAGTTGGGCCGTCGTAATGCCGCGTCGGTGAGTCATATTTTCCAAGGTCACATCAAGCGCTGAGGCGCTGACCTGTGAGTTTCCTTTTTCAATGTCAACAATGGACCCACTAAGCCGCTGAC
>JBBPSV010000596.1:0-16058 GCA_038093795.1 Retiboletus fuscus
ATATGCAAGACCTGACAATGGACATTCTATTTAAAAAAATGAAGACACCTTTACCAATCAGCATGTGGTTCCTTACAATAGAGAGCTGTTGGCTCAGTTTTTATGCCATATGAATGTAGAAGTTTGTGCCTCCATCAAATCTGTGAAGTACATACACAAGTACATTTACAAGGGTCCAGATCGTGCTACTTTGGAAACTCAAGGACATGATGAGGTCAAATCTTATCTAGACAGCAGATATATCTCATCTATTGAAGCAGTTTGGCGTCTATTGGAGTTTTCCATGCATTTGGAATATCCTTCTGTATACAGACTTCCTGTTCATTTAGAAAATGAGCAGAATGTTTTGTATGGTGTTGATGATACACCACAAGAGGTTCTAGAGTGAGCTACCACAAAAGACACTCAACTATTAGGATGGTTCAAAGCAAATGCTAATGCTGATTGCATTGCTGCTGGTGCACATGGCTGTCTTTATCAAGACTTTCCAAAAAAGTTTGTATGGGCACAAGGAAAATGGAAGCCAAGGCAACGTCATAGGGCAATTGGACGGATGTACTCTGTTCCACCCACTGGTGGTGAGCGCTTTTATCTTAGGCTTTTGCTTACAGCTGTCAAAGGTATGTTAACTTTCTCAACTACAAGTTTAAACAAGTCATTAATTTATCTTCTAGCTGCTACCTCTTATCAGGTTTTGCAAACTGTAAATGGTGTTCTTTGCAATACATTCAAAGATGCCTGCCAGGCTAGAGGACTCTTGGATGATGATCAAGAATGGCTTTTGTGTTTACAAGAAGCTGCTGGCATGCATACAGGACAAGGATTGCACAACCTCTTTGTCACTATTTTACTTTTTTGCAGTCCTGTTCATCCACATCAACTATGGGAGGCAACACAGGTACATCTTTGTGATGATCTGGAACATCGTATTCATCAACATTTCCCCATGATTCCTCAACCTGAAGAAAATCAGATCTATGACTATGGCCTTCATCTCATTGATTCAGCACTTCGTAAAAATGGCAAAAGCCTAAGAGACTTTCCTGAGATGCCACTTCCTCAGGAAAACTGGGCTGCAATGGAGGGCAATCGATTAGTTGCAGAGCAACTTGCCTATAATCCACATATACTCCAGGAAATTGTAGAGCATGGCATTCAAACTCTCAACCATGAACAAAGAATGGTTTATGAGGAAGTTGTCATATCCCATATCCGACCTTATCCGAACCTATTTGATGCTAGTCCGATAGTCCGCTTCACTCGGACTTCCGTTCGGACTTCCGAACTATGATACATTTTACTTACGACATCATTCCATCTCCTTTAGTATTAGTCCCACTTTACATTCTTGTCCGAACCTGTGTCTCGCTTATGAACACAGCTCCGGTCTTCGAACATCCAGACTTCCGAACTACTTACAAATCCGATACTAATGCTGTTCTCTTTCTTCGTATATAAATCTTGTAGATACACATGCATTCTTCAGTCCGAATATTGACTTAGATTAACAACCTCAGTCCGCTCTCTGAACCTCCTCCTTAACGTTGTTTACGACGTTAAGAATCCACTCTAAACTTTGACCCTCTGAAATACTGGGACCCGAGACCACGGCAAGGGCGCAGCGCTCCGACCCGAGTCGCTGAAGCCAAGTCCCTTCAAGGCCGAAATCTCGGACTTCCAAATTAGGAAGTCCGGACCTAGATTGGTCTTCGGAGAAGCTCGGACCAGTCTACCTTCGACCACCTGACTCAGTCTTAACAGAAGTTGTAAATGCTGTTCAGCAAGCAGAAGGTCCTAAGGAGTGTTTCTTTGTACACAGTGCTGGAGGTTGTGGAAAAACATATCTCTTCAATCTTATTGCTGCTACAGTCCGTGCTCAAGGGAAAATTGTTCTTTGTGTTGCATCATCTGGAATTGCATCTCTTCTACTTTCTGGTGGACGTACAGCCCATTCATGCTTCAAAATTCCCATTCCTGTTAATGAGGCCAGCACTTGCAATATCAAAAAGAATGATCAACTTCATGAGCTATTGAGTCAGACTGCTCTCATTGTTTGGGATGAAGTACCTATGCAAAATCGTTATGCTATAGAAAGTGTTGATCACACTCTTCGGGACTTACTTGGACATGATGTGCCTTTTGGTGGAATTGTTGTACTTTTTGGAGGAGATTTCCACCAAACACTTCCTGTAATTCCTCATGGATCCAGAGAGCAAATAGTTGGTGCCACCTTTTGCAGATCTCGCCTTTGGCAACAAATTCAGCTTCGCCATCTTCGTCAAAACATATGCTTGGATCAAAATATAGAGTGCAGGCAATTTGCAGAATGGTTGCTAGAAATTGGTGCTGGTCATGGTGTCAATGCTGAGAATGATATTGTTCTTCCTGAATACATGCATTGTGGCAATAATATCCAGTCCCTGATTACTGCACTGTATGGAGGACTTCTTGACCCAAATCGAAATTATCCTTTACCTGATGGATACTTTCTGAATCGCACAATCCTTTCTGCAAAAAATATAGATGTCAATGAGATCAATGCTGCCATTCTCACATCTCTACCTGGTGACAAAATAGTCTATAACAGTGCAGACTCAGTGACAGAGCAAGAATACCAATATATTCCTCCAGAGTTTCTACATACTCTTGATCCCTCTGGCTTTCCTCTTCATAAGATGGAACTAAAAATTGGTGCACCTCTCATGCTTTTGCAAAACTTGGATCCCCAACATGGATTGTACAATGGTACACGGATGATCTTGGTCAACTCTACTCAACATGTTCTTCAATGCCGTGTGCTTAGGCAAGAAAATCAAGGAGTACAAGGTGGTGATGACAATATTGTCCTCATTCCTCGAATTGCCCTTGATGCCAACAAAGATGAATTCCCAATTCCACTTCAACGTCTACAATTCCCTATTTGCCTTGCCTATGCCATGACAATCAATAAAGCCCAGGGGCAAAGTGTCAAACATGTTGGACTGGATTTATGCACACCAGTATTTTCACATGGACAATTGTATGTGGCACTTTCTAGATGTACAAATCCAAGGAACCTCAAGGTTGCTTTTCCTCCTGATCAAAATACAAACAAAACAACAAATGTAGTGTTTACTGAGGTGTTTAGGAATATACTACATGAATGATTTTTTACCCTTTTACCCTTTACCCTTTGTACTTTTATTTTATACTCTGAATAAATCTCATGTAGCCTGTGCCAAATGCAGCCTGTGCCAAATGCAGCCTGTGCCAAAGGCACAACGGGTAAAACCTAGTAGATCATAATGGGTAAATATCAATTCTTAGAGTTAAAATGACATGTGGATGTGTGATTACATGTTTGAATATATTATATACAGTGTATAATGAGTGTATATTTCCATTCAACAGTCATTATTGAAGCATATAACTTCATAAATACCAAAGCAATTCCAAAAAGTAACCAAAAATCACCAAAAAATCACCAAAAATAGCAAAAATAGTATGGTAATTAGGGGGTGGCTGTACACCGATTGCAACTGGTTGCAACCAGTTGCAACCAGTTGCCTGACCTCCCAAAAATCAGGCAACTGCAACTGGTCAAGTCTGAAAAATCTGGCAACTGGCAACTGCAGTCCAGTTGTGACTGGTTGCAGTCCAGTCCAGTTGCCAGTCTTTTTGCAGTTGCACAACTGGACTTTAAAACACTAACTGTGGAACTGTTGTTTTGTTTCGAGTCTCTGATCAGTGGTACAACAGACCTGGGCCTGAAGGCCTGATGAGTCAGATGCTGTCACCTTCGTACTAGATGGCAACCAGTTGTTCCATTGTCTGTTCTTTGACCCAACTACTGCTGAGTCCCACCATGCACATTATTCCATCTTCTCACTTTTGACTCCTTTTCCCAGTGGTAGCAGGTGAGCATGGACATATACTGGCCGTCAAAGGGGAGGCTCTACATGAGGCAGACATGATTGATGGTCGTATCACACCGCTGGACAGGTAGCAGCCAGGGTCCAGGGGTGCCCAGAAGGCTTTGTCTATCTGTACCAATAGGTCTTTATGGATAATATGTTCATTATTTTCTTTCATTAAACTTCTATTAAACAAGGTTTCTGCCAAAAACTTCAGCCATACCTTTGGTAGAATGTTGGCCTTCCGGTTATCAAAATGCGCAAACATTGTTGCACACCAAAATAGAAGAAGCATAACAACATATCAACAACCCAAGTAGTATGTCTTCCTCTTCATAGATGTAGCACTATGGACTTTGGCCGTAGTCCGGCCCACTTGGGATTATGGAAGGCCAGGAAATCATACTCAAGATGTATTTCCCCTGTTATTACTCATACATCAGGAAACCATGTTTTCGCATGGTAGTAAACAACTCATGTGATGCAGCATGAGTAGTGCCTGTACTGTATGTAGCACTATGTAGCCATTCGGTAATGTTATGTCATATGTCCCGCTAATATAATGCTCGATGTAGGACTGGTAGTGACTGCACACAGTAGGTACCACTATGTAGACTATGTAGAGAATGCATACATGATATACATGAGTAGGTCTTGGAGTGAACATTTTCTGTCATGATCTGGAAACCGTAGAAGCAGCATACTTCGGCAGCCTGAGTGCTCTTCATTCAGAATCTACCATACTACAAAATATAGTATAAGTGAATGTTTTCCAACATGATCTGGAAATCGTAGAAACAGCGTGCTTCATCAGCTTGAATCCTGCATGTTCTGTATAGGCCGTCCATTAAGGGAATGAACTATAGGAGCATTTGTCAGTGATGTTTGCTAAAAACAAGTCGTAGTGCTTACCGCCTGCCCACCCCCTCCACCAATCTGGAGTTTGATGGCAGTGATGAGTTAGGAAGGGGGATCTGGAGTGATGGGTGAAATCTGGAGTTTAACAGTGGTGACGAGTTATTGAGACAACTCACTCGTTGGTCACCTTCACCACTTCTCGCATTCATTTGTGGTTACCCCTTCAAATGTTCCCTGTAGAGTTCAAATAGTTGAAAGTCAATGTATCAGTTTAGATAGAATGAACTGGCCTCTGCCAGCGAATGACCCTGGATCCAGTGAGGATGGATGGCACTGCTTGGAAACTTGGGTATGAGATGACAGGTGTGAATCAACCGATCCATGGGGATGACAGTGGTGTGCGGGCGATGATGGCGTGTTGAGCAGCTGATGGAAAACATCCCAACATTGTTGTCCAGGGTTTGGCAGAGTGGCTTGAACCAATGGATATATGCTAGTGGCATTGGATAATTGCCTAGGTGGGGTGGCAGGCTGAAAATGGCCCAAACTTGGGCTACTCATAGCCCTAGTACATCATTAGTATTCATATTGAATTTAGTTAGCATACTCACCATGAAAGCCACCATGATGGTCCAGATCCATCTCCTCCCATACCAGGACTGTGTCGAACCTTGCCTGTGTGAGTGGTGTAGAGACTCATATGTCTCTAGTGTCGTATTTCCTCATTTCACCACATCCTACAGGCTATCCCTCATCGTGTACACTCCATCCGGTCATCGTTCACCTAGTCTGGTCCGTCCCTCCTCACCCAGTCTTCAAGTCCTCGGTTAGTCCCATCTGGTCTATTAGTCCTTTCATTCAGCCTTCATCGGTCTCCTTTCATACCACTTACAAGTAGTTATCCTTACCCCTTTCATTTGTCATCATCATTTATCGCTACCATTTGTCATCACCTTCACTTCGTTTTATAGTTAGAGTTCGTGTTCCTTATCCCTGACAGTCCTGGGAAATGCCTGGACTATAAAGTCTTGTACCCTTGGTTTCAAATACACTTTTCGCCATCTTTTTGGATCTTTCAACTTCTGAGGATCAAAGGATCCTCTCCACACGTTGGAGCGGAGCGGCCCGAAGGGCCGCGCCGTGCCAGGGACGAGGCAGTAGCAGGAGGCAGCAGCAGCGGTGGCAAGGGTCCAGCCGGGAGATGCCGAGGCAGAGCGGAGCAGCTAGATAGAGGTGTAGGGTTCTGCGTGTCGATAGAGTCTTGAGAGCGCACGAGCGAGGCGTTAGCAAGTCCTTTTCTTCGTGTTCAGTCCTTACCGGTCCATCTGGTGACAAGAGCGTGATTCGCGCTCATATGACCAGCTCAGACAATTCCCCTTCCACTCCAGAATCCTCTCCCCTCCCGTCTTTCTCCGAAAAAGAACAACAACAATTTTCCCCACAGAGACGCCTTGCCTCAGCCCCAAGTACCCTCCGAAGGCGCCGTTCCAGCAGCACAGCGACAGCCATCCCTCTCACACATAAATTAAGACCAGCGTTTTTCACCCCACTCACTACGGAGACACCAGAACCACCTGGAACCTACCCGGGTACTCCCAACACCCCCCCCAGCGCAACGCAGTACACTACGGACCCGAACCTATACGCAGCACCCAGACGTCCAGCCAGAGCACCACGCCCCCATCTGTCACAACTACCCCCGAGTCACCATACCATCGCTCAACCCACCCTGGCACCGAGAACACTCCCAATCCCAACCATCACCATGTCAGAAAACCCGCCCACCACCGACATGTTCTACGGTGACGAGGATAACCCGACGATGTGGTTCGCCGAGTTCCAGCGAATGCTCCCACTTACCTGGATGGACATCCAGAAGGTCACACATTTCGAGAACCACCTGGTCCCGGGCAGCTACGCATCAGACTGGTTCGACTCCCTCACACCCTCGAATACGGCCACCCTAGCAACCATACGCACCGCATTCAACGCCAGATGGCCACCGCCGGAACGACCAAAATTCTCTCGGGTAGAACAAATGGAGCGCATCAAGGAACAAGTACTTAAGGAGACAGATATAGGAAAATGGGTCATACCATCCGACAAGCGGAAAGCGGACTACGGCCAGAACATCTGGGCGAATGAGGTAGTAAAAGCGGCAATCACCATGGGCGACTCGGTGGGATTCCTCATCGACTGTGCGGTCGAAGGTATCCCAAACCTACTCAAAGACCACCTCGCATGCCGCTACAACACTTGGGAAGAGTTCAAAAAAGATATACGGAGCGTTCCACCACACAAGATCAAACGCGGGAAGGAGAAATTGGAGAGAGACCAGGTCAGAGATGCAGAAATTGCCCAACTCCGTGCGCAGACCTCCGCAACAGCAATAGCACTACAATCTACGATCGCGCAACTCTCCCACCTCCAATTTGCCCCCCCAACGTCATATCCACCTCGCACACCATACCGTACCCTCCTCCCCCCCCAAGGCCAACACCACCCAACGAGTCAACTCCCGGCCCCGAATAATCCAAACCAAGGAGCTTGGACTGCTAGACGCCCACCGCCCACGAAGAACTTAATACTCGAACGGGTAATGGCCTTACCCCAACGCCCCACCACGGAGGAAGGTAGACGACAATACAGAGCGGATATAAACATGTGGCATGCGACCTACGGACCCGACGCACCCCCAGCACTATCCCGACCATACCCCATCTCCCCAGGAACAGCACTCCCAGGATCAGGGGAGTGCTTCGACTGTGGGATGGTCACAGACCCCCGCCATACCAGCGGTAGTTGCGACGCTAAAAATCGTGTCCCACCCAACGAGACTAAGTGGCGGTATGCGGTCGCAGGGATGCTACGACGCGCAAACCAGACACAACCACCACCTAATCCCACTCCAGTGCAATACGTCTGGACAGTTCCCCCACCAACCCCTCAACAAATGTCGGCACCCGTCTTCGCTATTGACGCACAGGAAGACAACAACTCATCCGCAGGCAACAATGGATATTGGAACATGACCCACGAGATGGGATGGGACTGGTACCAGTTGGAAAACGACCAGGGGTTACAGCCACACGCGAACCAGCCGTAGCCCCAACGCTGAGCTCGCAATCACCCTCCCAACCTACATACAATACCTGTTCCCTCGATAGAACACAACATACCGTACATAAATTGCCAGCGCCGCTGGATCCCACCTCACCCACTGTACACACTAATAAAAACTACAACGCCACCATGGAACCGAACAATACGAACCAGGGAAATGGTGATGTAACCCTTTCCAATAATCGAGCAACTGATGTATATACACTGGATAGCCTAGGAAAACCGATCATCGCCCGCACTAGCAACCCATTCCTCACGGTCCCATCCCTGCATGGACCAAATGGGGAACGAGTACGCTTCCTCGCTATCATCGACAACGGCGCCATGATCAATGCGATCGATACAGCAGCATACCAGCGCATCGCACGCCGCCTCTCACCGCTAAGTCCCTCCACCCGCAAGCTAAGAATGGCTAACGGGTCGATCGTTCCCTCAACAGGAATATGGGCAGGAGACATCGAGTGGGGCCCGCTAAAAGTCCACACTACATTCGAAGTCTTTCCCAGCGGCGGCTCCTGGCGAATGCTACTCGGCAAACCATTCCTAGAGCAGATTAAGGCAACGCACGACTATGTGGCAGATGCCATCACTATACCCATCAACGCCACGCTCCATCGTATACATAATTTCTCCTCTTATCGCCCGTTTCCCCATCCGTCTCTGCCGACCGCAGTATCATTCCCAGCAACCACACGTTTCATGGCACCACCGTTGCCCACCGCGATCACACCCACGCAATCAGATGTAAACTTCACCGAACCAACACCCGCTCAAGGTGATGTGTCGATCACACTCCCCGCAATCCCTCACAGTGAAATTTTCTCCAGGCTTTCGGAAAAAGGCCCCTTTCACCCACCACGAGTAAAGGCCATACTAAACGCTGTCCAAATAGGAGACATATCCGACCATGAACGAACCCAAGTACATAGCCTACTACGCGAATTCGCTGACATATTCGCCCTATCAGTGAAAGAAGTCAAACCAATCCCGTCCATCAAGTATCGCCTGAACATACCCCACGACGCAACATTCTCAGTCAAAGCGAACCAGCGACCCCTCACTCAAGCACAAAAAGCGTTCTATTTTCCTAAACTAGCAGAGTTCGTAGATGCCGGCGTCCTCAAACCGATACACGTCAGCAAGGTTAAAGCAGTACATCCAACTGTACTCGCACAAAAAGCCCACGAAAACCCAGGCCTGACGATAGAGGAAATACGCCAGGAGGTAAACGAACAATGTATCCTACTTGGTGAGCCACCGGACCCGAACGTTCCACGCCGCACTACTCGCCCCCTCGCACAGATCAGCGACTCGACAACTTCCAAGGCAGCCAAACCCAAATGGCGCATTACCCAGAACTTCAACCAGCTCAGCCGAGTCTGTCAATCGGCCCAAATGCCCCAAGGCGACCTGCGCGCAAAACAACAACGGCTAGCTGGACAACGGTATATTTGCGTTATAGATTTCGCATCGGGGTTCTATGCCCTCGAAGTCGACGAGGACAGTCAACCCTACCTGTGCATATACACAGAAGGTATCGGGTACCACGCGTACGCCCGAATGCCCATGGGAATAGCAGACGCGCCAGCCTGGTTCTGCGACATGACAGGAGAAGCCCTACACGACCTCGCAGTCAAAATCCAACTAGAAACGTTCGTCGACGATAACGCCATAGCAGGAGACCACTTCAAGGACATCCTTCAACGCCTACGTATTTTCTTCGAAAGGTGTCGTGAACGAAATCTCTCCGTTTCACCCCAAAAGACACGCCTTTTCATGCAGGAAACCATCTTTGGTGGCTCACGCATAGACCAAGAAGGCATAAAACCGGACGTTGCGAAACTAGAGGCCGTAGCCCAATGGCCAATCCCCCAGAACCTGCTCGACCTCATGCGGTTCCTGGGCCTGACGGGTTACTTCCGCTCTCTCATCAAGGATTACTCACGCATCGCAGCTCCCCTTACGGACCTACAGCGCAACCTAGACCTCCCGCAACCGGAGCAACGCAAAGGGAAACGAAAATACCGCCAATTCCTCCGCGATCGCAACCTCACGCAATACTGGACGCCCAAGCACAACCGCGCATTCCTACGACTCAAACGTATACTACTGGAAGAACCTGTGCTCCGTGCACCCAAATTTGACGGCACCCCCTTCATCCTCATCACGGATGCATCCAAAGACGGGTTCGGAGCCGTCCTCGCCCAGCGGTTCACCAGCACGCTCGCGAACGGGGAGACAAAGAATGCAATCCACCCCATCGGATATGCCTCCAAACGCACAGCGCCAGCAGAAGAACGCTACCAACCATACGTCCTAGAGTTTGCTGCGCTCAAATTCGGACTCGACCACTTCAGCGACACAATCTGGGGCTTCCCGGTCGAAGTCGAAACGGATTGCAGAGCAATGAAAGATACCCTATGCAACGACACATCTAACCTCCACCACGCACGATGGAAAGATGGGATACAGGGATACCACCTCACCGCTATCAGACACCGCTCAGGCACATCCAACACCGCCGCCGACGCACTCAGCCGCATGCACACAGGCAAAGAACGAACGGAACACGACGGCAGCACATGGGTGGTGTGTGAAGATTGGGAAGCATCCAGAGGAATCGTCAATGACCTATTCGGTGTCGTCACCGACGACGTCGCATCCTCACTGTGCGAACGTTTCGCTGACGAACCCCTATTTCTAGACGTCGTTCAAGCTATCCTAAACAAAGACGGTCACAAAAATGAACGCGAACGTAACCGTGCACGACGCCGTGCAGACGGATACAACATCGAAGACGGAAAACTCTGGCGGATCACAGACGGCAAATCCATACGCGCCAAACCCCGCCTCGAATGTATATCCCAAACCGAGGCAATCGAGATCGCACGACGAGAACACGCCAACAACGGGCACTGGGGCCGTGACCTGACGAAACTAAAAATAATGGACAAGTTCTACAGTCCTCGAATGGACCAGTCCATCGTCATCGCACTGCTCCAGTGCCCCCAGTGTAAGAACTTCGGTTCTCCCCAACTCCACGCACTAATGTACCCCATCACACGCCGCCACCCCTTCGAACTACTCGTCGCGGATTACCTGGCATTACCCAAGGGCAAAGGCGGCTACCACACCGTACTACTCGTTCTCGACACCTACTCGCGCTTCACCTGGGGCTTCAAATTCAAGACTAGCGGCACCGCCAAAACCACCCTCGACGGCCTCAAATCCATCACCCACACATTCTGCCCGCCCGAAACCCTCATGACAGACGGCGGCACCCACTTCAATAACGGAGAAGTAAGAGCGTGGTGCGAAGCCAATAACACCACATACCACGTCACTGCAGCATACGCCCCCTGGATCAACGGCCTCGTCGAAAACACAAACGGGAAACTGCTTGGACGGCTGAAACGCCTCTGCAGCCCAAACCTCGGTGAAAACGACTATGAACAACCACGACCTGAGGACATCACGAGAGCATGGCCCGACCACTTCGACGCAGCAATCCGCCAACTCAACGAGCGCGTCATCCCCTCCCTTCAATTCTCCCCCAAAGAACTCCTAATGGGCTTCGTCATCAACACCACACGAACCCCAACGGACGCATCCACGACCGAACCCACCCCACATGACGTAGATGTTCAAATGGCGTACATCGATCAACAACGCCTAGACGGCGCACATCGCACCGCCTTACACGCCGTCAAACGCAAAGCAGCGTTCGATCGCAAGGTCATGCGAACGAACGCCGGAGAAGTCATATTCAAGGAGCACCAACTAGTACAGGTCTACGACAACACCCTCGACACTACGCTCTCCACAACACGCAAACTCCTCCCACAATGGTCTGCACCACGCCGCATAGTACAACGCGCCGGGAATTCATATACCCTCAAGACACTAGAAGGTTTCCCAATACCGGGCTGGTTCCACGCCAGACGCCTCCGCGAATTCATACCTCGCAAGGACACCAACCTAGCAGCAGACGAAGAATACGAGTCAGGAGACGCAACAGAGGATGAGGAAATCACACACCAGGCAGGACTAGAAGAGGACAACGAGGATGAGTCAACGGAAGACGGAGAAAAGAGCGATGAAGAGGGATGAGGAGAGCAGCAGAGGGACAAAGAGAGACGGACGAGGGCATGGTAAGACGAGGGCATGGTGAGACGAGAGGCTCAGTCGAACCCGGAGGTTCGCTTTTCAAGGAGGGGGCACATGGAGCGGAGCGGCCCGAAGGGCCGCGCCGTGCCAGGGACGAGGCAGTAGCAGGAGGCAGCAGCAGCGGTGGCAAGGGTCCAGCCGGGAGATGCCGAGGCAGAGCGGAGCAGCTAGATAGAGGTGTAGGGTTCTGCGTGTCGATAGAGTCTTGAGAGCGCACGAGCGAGGCGTTAGCAAGTCCTTTTCTTCGTGTTCAGTCCTTACCGGTCCAACGTGCATGCACGCACGAACTCATTGCCACCATCATCTCCGCCGTCTTCCACATCGCTCTCCCCTCGGACTCATGTGTCTGGACTATCGTATCTACCATTGGACTACCCTTCTCACTACCAGACTATTGCTCTCTTCTCTGGACACACATCCAGAATATCCTCCCTCCTGGACCATTCCCTTCTGGCACTTCACCTCCGCCTTGAACCCTCTTTGGGGATGAACCCATTGCACCCCTCACCTTTTATACTACCTGGTCTTCTCCTTAGGAGCTGGGTTTGTTGTTCTTCAGTGGTTTGCACAGACCATTTGAGTGAAGAGGATACACATGAACTCTTGCATGGTTCTTGCTGGGCATATGTCCACAGGACGATAAATCTATAGTTAGCATCTTGAAGCAGTTGAAATGGTCATATACATTAGGCTGGGCTGAATGACGATGATGCTGGGGCAATGTATGAAGAAAAGCTTGAAGCGCTTCAATAAATCCAAAGGCCCCATGATGGTCTTCAAGATAGTGGAGGGGTTTCTGAAGAAAGTGAGGTCGGCGTGAGATGCAGTAGCACCTACCATGACCGTTTGGAGTGCTGGCTACAGGCTGATGGGGAATGGGTTCCTCAGCTTCATCAATGGATGCGCTGTAGAGACTCGTATGTCTCTAGTGTCGTATCCCATCATTTCACCACATCCTACAGACTGTCCATCGTCGTGTACACTCCATCCAGTCATCGTTTACCTAGTCCGGTCCGTCCTTCCTCACCCGGTCTCTTAGTCCTTGGTTAGTCCCGTCCGGTCTATTAATCCTTTCGTTCGGTCTTCGTCGGTCTCCTTTCGTACCACTTACAAGTAGTTATCTTTACCCATTTCATTCGTCGTCATCATTTATCGCTACTGTTTGTCATCGCCTTCGCTTCGTTTTATAGTTAGAGTTCGTGTTCTTTATCCCTGATAGTCCTGGGAAATGCCCAGACTATAAAGTCTTGTACCTTTGGTTTTCAAATACACTTTTCGACTTCTGAGGATCAAAGGATCCTCTCCACGCACGCACGCACACACGTACTCGTCGCCGTCATCGTCTCTGCCATCTTCCATGTCGCTCTCCCCTCGGACTCACGTGTCCGGACTATTGTATCTACCATCGGACTACCATTCTCACTACCGGACTATCACTCTCTTCTCTGGACACACGTCTGGAATATCCTTCCTCCTGGACCATTCCCTTCTGGCACTTCACCTCCGCCTTGAACCCTCTTTGGGGATGAACCCATCGCACCCCTCACCTTTAATACTACCTGGACTTCTCCATAGGAGCTGGGTTTGTTGTTCTTCAGCGCCACTGCTTCACCATGCAAGGAATGTCTTGAAATGAATAAAAGCCTCTTGACGTTGTAGCCATCGCATTGAAGAACAACAAACCTGGCTCCTATGGAGAAGTCCAGGTAGTATAAAAGGTGAGGGGTGCAATGGGTTCGTCCCCAAAGAGGGTTCAAGGTGGAGGTGAAGTGCCAGAAGGGAATGGTCCAGGAGGGAGGATATTCCGGACATGTGTCCAGAGAAGAGAACGATTGTCCGGTAGTGAGAAGGGTAGTCCGATGGTAGATACGATAGTCCGGACACGTGAGTCCGAGGGGAGAGCGATGTGGAAGACGGTGGAGATGATGGTGGCAATGAGTTCATGCGTGCATGCATGTGTGGAGAGGATCCTTTGATCCTCAGAAGTTGAAAGATCCAAAAAGATGGCGAAAAGTGTATTTGAAACCAAGGGTACAAGACTTTATAGTCCAGGCATTTCCCAGGACTGTCAGGGATAAGGAACACGAACTCTAACTATAAAACGAAGTGAAGGTGATGACAAATGGTAGCGATAAATGATGATGACAAATGAAAGGGGTAAGGATAACTACTTGTAAGTGGTACAAAAGGTGACTGACGCAGACCAGATGAAAGGACTAACAGACCGGACTGGACTAACCATGGACTACGAGACTGGGTGAAAAAGGACAGACCGGACTAGGTGAACGATGACCAGATGGGGTGTACATGACGATGAGCCATGGGTAGGATGTGGTGAAATGATAGGATATGACACTAGAGACATATGAGTCTCTACAGCATCATCTGGATGGTATAGTCCTTTCGATTGCTTGCTGCATATGCTTTCTTGGCATAGTCGATGTGTAGTCGCTCCGAATGTTCTGAATTGAAACCATCAAGGCTTCCGAGCTTCTTGATCGTTTCTACATAGTGGAGTAGTGAGTGTACCTTGGGGATGTTGAAGTGGTCACGGCATCCGAGATCAATAAAGACCTCTTTCACCACATGGAAGTTGTCGAGTGCAGCCTGGAGGTCCTGCAAGGTGTCATCAGTGTGACGCTAGTGTTGTGCAAGGTAGATGAAATTGAGAAGATGTTGAGCAGCTTTGATGGTATTGGGTGGGGTCGCACCAACCAGTGTGCCAAGGAAAACATGCTGGAGCTGTTTGTGATCACCTCCAGTCCATTGCTTGATATTAGAAATACCCTCCTTGAAATGATGCTGTCTGGAATGGACAGGCATAGCCTGAAAGTGTGTGTCAAACTCCTTCTTGCTGGTGAGCAAACAGCACCACTTCTTGAGGTGGTCCTTGAATACACCTTGATGGAGTTGATGTAGGATGTCGGAGGTGATGGCCATGAAGATATCAGAGTGGGGAAGACCTGCCCAGAAGGGGGAGAAGACAGGATGAAGCCCATCAGCGATGAACTCAGGCGGATAATGACCTGAGGCTTGCACGTGAAGTGTGTGAATTGTGTCCTGTTGATTGCAAAGTGGAGATTGCCAGTTTACTTCTCATTCATCCACATGCACAAGGCACTTTGGACATCGATTCTGGGTGCAGCAAGCAACAAGACACTATTCTGGGTGATCCCTGATATAGGCTGCCACAATTGGGAAGATTCGATGGACCAGCCCATCAGCGCAAACCATCTCAACGCCGTTCTCACCAGCGGCCACCAACGGTTTGAGCAATCTCTTCATGCAATAATGGAAGAGTCACTGACCTGCCACCAAGTTGTCGTCAAACAGCTCGAGCTTTGATGCAGGTAAGTATCCTATCAATATTGAACCATGGTGGGAGGGCTGACGGCGCACGTGTTTCGAAATATTTCCTATAGTCAGATACACTGGCCAAGCGTTTTTATCCCCTTTGAAATGGGACAGCTGTGTTTTATCAGATGCCAGAATCACAGGTACTATAGTTGCTCCTTCTGGCAATCGACACTTTCAAGCATTAGGTATGTTTTGATTTCCTTTAAACTTGAACTTACCTGCATCTTCCACCACCAGTCATCAGTTCACATCTCATCATAGCAGTGAGTGCTTCTATTGATGTCTGTGTACACCTTCTCTGGTGTGTATGTGATTTCTCCATGAAAGGTGGGGTTGCCAATGAGTTCTTGTATGCATGCTACAGGATCTTGAATCCATAGCTCCAATTCTTCAGCCTTCAAATCACTGTTGTCGCCATCACCTGTTCTTGCAGCATCTTCAGAAGCTCGAATGAGTTCACAACTCCATTCAGGACCCATAGGAAGCTGATCAACGTGTTTTAGGAATGCCCTATTGTTGTGATGTAGAGACTTGTACGTCTCTAGTGTCGTATCCCATCGTTTCACCACATCCTACAGACTGTCCATCGTCGTGTACACTCCATCCAGTCATCGTTTACCTAGTCCGGTCCGTCCTTCCTCACCCGGTCTCTTAGTCCTT